>JANZLH020032426.1:0-20463 GCA_026770325.2 Erythroxylum fimbriatum
CATACAGACAAGTCATTAAGATAAAAGCATAGTAAATGTCAAGTTTCTCAGAAGCTTGCAGTGCATATTTAGATGAACGTATGTAGATGGCAACCGTCGTTTGCAATTGTGATGTTTCTTCGGTTTCGGTGAAATCAGATTATTGCATTCTGTTTTAGGATTTGTGTGGTGGACCCGAGTAGGTGGTTAACAGGTATTGTTCACTCATGAATTGTCTATTTGAACATTTAGATTTTTGGTGTCTTTTTGAACTCTTCTTGACAGGCTTTTTAGGTAATCCTATCTATCTAATTTATATGTGTTAGGCGTGGTGGGTATATTTTGTGAAAAGAAAAAATAAAATGAGTAAAATGGACACATAATATTTAACATGGTTCACCCTTAACTTTGAGCTACGTCTACGGATAAAATTTATAATATTTCTTCCACTATTACAAATAGTAGGTATACAGAGATAAAATCAAAATAGTGGCTCATAAGATATTTCCCAACCTAAAAATATATTAATCTCACTATTTTGTCACTCACCGACCCTTTATGAATATCTTTCCCAACTTCAGAGCATTTAGGAATGTTGTATTGTGTTTGTTTGGTAATTTTTGTTCTATTTTGCGTGAGATGTTTTAGTGACAATATCGAAAGTTCACACTAAAATTCTCGATAAATGACTTCCTATTCTTTCGTTGACAAAGCTACATTTTCTATTTCAAGTGTTGTCCTTGTTTATGTCTTTATTGTTTAAATCATTTAAGTTGTTTAATTCTTATCTTTATTGTCAAATGTTATTGTGAAAATTCTTTGTTAAGGTTAGAACGAGGTGGTCGTACTATTGAGAGTGATTTACTTTCACGAATTGTGAGAACGATGGATAATGTCAAGGGTTGGGTGAGTCGATTCTGTAATATCTTGAGTAAAACTATTGTTGTTCTTTAGTGAAAGCGATTAAGCTGGGTGAAGGTCCTGCAGATGTAGACAATCTGTGCCAAACTATGTTATCAAATCTTGGGTATTGTTTTGTTTATTTCGCGTTTAATTTTTCCGTTTTCGTTTGTGCTAGAAAATTTACAGTTGCTAACATAGTTGCTTTATATCAAACAACCACAAATACAATTCAGCGGTTAAAGCATAATTTTTGTGAAATTACGTCCTTTTGTATTTTCACTTACAAACTAATTATAATTTGTGACTTATAAACATATGAATTAATATAAAAAGACTTACTTACCAATTATAATTTAAAATATAGAATTTATAAATGGATTCTTATAAATTTTATTTTTTGAATGTTTAAAATGAGAATAAAAATTAATATTTATAATTGAATTGAATTGAATTATAATAATATATTTTGATTTATTTTAATTATCACACATCTTATTTTCATGTTATTTTTTATTAAACTGTATGTATATGTATATATATACACACACACCAAAGCCTTCTTCATTTGCAATGGCTCTAAACTTGGTTCTTTCATCTTACCTGGTGGCACCCAGAAATCACCTGTGGAACATTAAATCGATCAAGTATTTTCCAATGCGAGTTCAGTCCAACCTCGGCCATCAAATCCTCGATCAAGTAGTCCCTAGGCGCTCTGCGAACTACCAACCCTCTGTATGGAATTATGATTATATCCAATCATTAAATAGCGAATTTCTGGTACATAATTCTTTCTGTTGTTTTCTTTCTTCTGCCATTAACATTACCATCGAAAAAAACCTGAGAAAAATGTTAGATTACATGGTTTTGCAGGCTGAGTCATACACTGAAAGGATCAAAAAGCTGAGGGAAGATGTGAAGAAGTTGTTTGCCAAAACAGTGACTCGTCTAGACCAACTCGAGCTGATTGACTCACTGCAAAGACTTGGAGTGGATTATCATTTCGAAGATGAGATAGATATGATCCTAAAGAGGATTTACAATGATAAATTAAAGGATAAGAGTTCGTATCACAGAGCTCTCGAGTTCAGACTCCTGAGGCAACATGGGTACAGAGTAGCTGTAGGTATAAACTATAATACCTTTCAGAAATTAAAATAATTGCAGTTTCAGGTTTAACGTAAACATTCAACTGTTTCAGATGTTTTCAATAACATCAGAGACGATTTGAAGAACTTCAGTGCTTGTTCTGATAGCACTATGGGATTGCTGTCTCTATACGAAGCATCGTATCTCCTAGAAGAAGGTGAGAGTGTCTTGGAAGATGGAAGAGATTTTGCAGAGGAACATCTGAAGGAGTTTTTCATTTCTAACGAAGGTGATGACCGCTATATTTCAATGCTGGTAAGCCACGCACTGGAGCTACCATTGCATTGGAGAGTGCCAAGGGTTGAAGCCAGGTGGTTCATTGATGTCTACCAGAGAAAACAAGGTATGAGTCTTCTTCTGCTTGAGTTCGCCATATTGGACTTCAACTTCGTGCAAGCAGTTCATCAGGAAGATCTGAAAGAGGTGTCCAAGTAAGTATGATGTATAATTTGCTTGTTAAAATAGGCCATGTGGAGCCTTTTTTTTTTTTTTTTAATAAACTCGATCCTTATTGGAAATTTGATCAATTATCAAATTAAAATTTGAATTATTTTAAATAAATTTAGACAATTTCAAATCAGAACTCACTAATTATCGTTGTTCTCATAAGGTGGTGGAGAAATACGGGTCTGGCAGAAAAGTTACCCTTTGCAAGAGACAGGATAGTACAGAGCTTTTTATTGGCTATGGGGGTGACCTTCGAGCCTCAGTTTGCTTATTGTAGAAGAGTGTGCACGAAAGTCAATCAACTCGTAACAACAATTGATGACATTTATGATGAGCATGGCACATTGGAAGAACTTGAAGTCTTTACACAAGTTGTTGAGAGGTTCGTATAAATCAAGTTTTAAATTGTAACCCCGTAGTATTAAACGACGTTATTTGATCGATTCAAATCGTATTTTGTTGTAATTTCAGCTGGGATGTTAAAGAGATTGACAGACTTCCAGAGTACATGAAGTTATGCTTCCTAGCTCTTTTCAATTTTGTGAACGGACTAGGGTATGCAGCTATGAAGGATCACGGAGTTGATATAATACCTTACCTAAAGAGAACAGTAAATTCTTAACTTTTTCAACTCTCTGTGTGAAAAAAAAAAAAGATTCACTTTCCTCGTTTCTTGGGATAAAAGAAACAAATCTCTCGTGTAATTCATAAAATTTTTAGAAAAATTTATTGAATACTAAAATCATTGAAAAAAGTCTATATAATTTTAATGCAACATGAACATTAAATATGAACTAATTAAATGCTAATTATGTAACAATTCAACTAAAACCTTAAACTTGTATCGAACTAATTAAATCTAATTCAAATTAGTCATTTATCATAATTATTTTAAATTATCATATACAGTCAAATTCAATTAATTTAGGTCAGACGTAATAATTAAGTTAGATTATTGTATTAGTATATTTGATTATTTTACGTATGACATTCATTATGTGTGTGATTCGTCCTTATTTTTAATCAGAATTTAAAGGAAAATTTGTTTCTTAAAAACAAAAAATTAGAAGAGTTTTTTCGAAATATTTTAAAAATCAAATAAATTTATAAATTTTTTTGAAAATTAAATAAATTTATAAAATTTGTTAAACTGTGTGAGTAACACTCGTTCCTTCGAAAATTTTTATGTAAACATTGCAATGCAATTCAGTGGATGGATCTTTGTAAAGCTTACTTGTTGGAGTCAAGATGGTCCTTCGATGGGCACACACCGGCCCTAGAAGAGTACTTGGACAACGCTTGGATATCTACATCTGGTCCTGTGGTACTAGTGCACACTTATTTTACGTCAGTAACTTCAATTACTGAGAGAGAACTTGAAAGCTTAAGGCAGTGCTCAGATATAATTCGATGGTCATCGATGATTTTCAGGCTGGCAAACGATCTTGGAACCTCCTCGGTATGCCCAAACTTCACTACCTAAATAATTTACGTCTTTATTTTTTCATGAGTTCTCCAAATTGGAGTTCTATATAAAATTTAATTAATGTAAACTTAATTCGATGATTTTGGATATAGCCATTTTGGATCAAAATTAATATTCCTGAACATGGGCTCAAGAAAGGTGATAATCACTTTGTTCCAGCACACACATATAGTACTTATAACTAATTCCACTACAGAACGTATACGAGTCTTATAATTTTATGTCGTGAGTTTCATGAGTTACATAGCATCTTCTGTTGTCTGAAGCAGCAAGAGCTCAAGAAAGGTGACATCCCAAAATCGATCCAGTGCTATATGTACGAAACGGAAGCGTCTGAACCAGAATCACGAGCACATGTACGAAACTTGATTGGTGAAATATGGAAGAAGATGAACACTGGAGCAGTCAACCCTCCATCTTCAAGAAAATTTGTTAGAATAATTAAGAACATGGCAAGAACAGCACAATCTATGTACCGACACGGAGATGGGTTTGGTTTTGTCGATCCTGAGATCAAGAATCGTATATTGGCAATACTTGTTCATCCTATTTCAAAATTTGAGTTTCAGAAAGAATTTCATAGGGAGGCGTTTTTATTTTTGTTTAAATTTAAATTAATCATTAAAATATAATAATAAAATAATAAGAAACAAATTTATACAATTCTTTTAAATTAAATTTCATATTAATCGTTCATGTACTTAAAATTTTGACCTAAATTCAAATAATTATTAAGTATTTATATACTTGAAGTTTCAACCTGAACTCAAATTCTTCTCAAATAAAGATGATTTAGCTCTTTGTCATCTTTCGTATTTAATTAAGTCTTCCTTCAAATTTTCTTATAATTTTGTAATTAATGATATAAATAAAATTAAAATTTATCTTGTAACAATTATCACATTTATTAAATAAAAAATGATTTTATAAAAGATAATGAAAATTTTAATTATTTATAATATCCATTACTAATCCCTTGTTTACTAAATGATCCGACTCGATTTGACTATATAAATACAAGAATCTTATGAAAGTAAAGCGGGCTGAACAAGTAGGTTCAAGATATGACCCTAGTTTCACGATCAACAATGCCAAATCCATCTCCATGCTGTTAGTGTTGTAGAAATCAACCAAATTAGAGTATATTTACAGCTAAATAGGACTGGAGGAATAGTAATAAATACACATATATTACGTGAAAAATTTTCAAATTAGGGTAAAAATTATGGGAAGGATAGAAAACTTTTATTATTGAAAAAAACTGAAGAATTACAAAGAAAAACTATACCCAAAAATACATAGAATACTATTTTTTTTCCTCTCTTACCTCACTTCTCTCTTCTTCTCTGCTTGCTCGTGGCTAGCTATCCTTTTACTTGTTTAATTTTTAACATTGGTAGGCACCGTTTTTGGTGCCTACCATATCCTTTGATATGGTCAACTTTGGTAGGCACCATTTTCGATGCTTACCATATTTGACAATTCTCCTACTTGAAGATTTGATTGAGAGTCAATCAAATCTTAACTACCTTGCCGCTTCATGTTGTTTACGTCTCTGTAAGGCCACACGAGGATTGACACCACATAAACTTATCACCATTGATTGCTTTTGTCATAAAATCTGCCAGGTTATCCATTGTATGAATTTTCTGTATGTTCACCGTTCCTTCTTCCACTTTCTCACGAATGAAGTGATATTGAACTCAAATGTGTTTTGTCTTTGAATGAAATGCTGAATTCTTGGCAATATGCAAGGCACTTTGACTATCACAATACAGAGTAATATTCTCTTGTTTATTCCCAAGTTCTTCCAACATCTTCAATTACATTGCTTCTTTACTAGCTTGTGTAGCTGCTATATATTCTACTTTTGTTGTTGACGTTGAAGAATCTTCACAAGTTTACGGGTCTCAAGTAATATAGTATAATATCGTCCCACAGGGAGTAATTATGTAAGTACTAGGCTTGGATTACTCAATTAATTAGACTAAGCAATTGCGTAAGAATGAGGATTTAAATAAAGGAGTTTAACTATAAAAAATAAATAAAACCAATGCTAAACAAAGATGCGAATATCTTTAGGGATTAATCCGAATGAAATGTGATAAGCTTCAAAGAGAGTTCCACTTTTAGCGTTTTTTATGGACTTTATCCTGATCGATTTATGAGGCAAATTCTAGTTGACAGGAGGTTAAGCCTGGAGTTTCTTAAATTTTTTTTCAAGGTATCAAAAGAGTATCATGCAATAATCCTAATCTACTATCGTAATCTAGCAATCAAGCATAACTCATTAATTTCTTTGCTAACCTGGTTTCCTCTCATAAATTCAATCTATGTTTAAATATGAAATTTATAAGTTTTTGTTTTGGAGTTCCATTATCAATTCTCACCTATCGGTTCTTCAATTAATAACTAATGTTAAGTAATGGTTAGCCAAACACAATACTAGCAAAGTTAATATCAAAACAGAGAAATCAAAACATGAAACCCATCCTCATAAATTAACTGAGATTCAATCCACAAAAAAATTAATTAAAAGCTTTAATCCCAACCTTGAAGCTTCGAAAAAGCTACTCACTCGTGATAGGACGAAAACCACACAAATCAAATTCAGCAAACAACGTAAGAGAAACCCGATAATAAACAGAGGTCGAATGGGGTTTTTTTTTGGGTCTCCCTGTTTGCGTTTTTTGCGCCTCCCCTACATCACTCTGCTTCTTTGGCTGCGTCTCTCCTGGTGGTGTGTCCCTCATGTGTCTCGTGGGTCATTTTTGGAGCTCCTTCAGCTGGTGCGTTAGCCTTGGTGGGTCAGCCCCCTGTTGTGCGTGAGCCTTCCCAGCTACTACATATTTTCTTGTTGCACAGCTGCATCAAGCCTCCACTCCGCGTGCGTCAGCGTCTGATGTGTCTCCCCTGTTGTGCACTCCTGGTGGTGGGTCTAGTGGTCAGCCTCCTCTCCTGTGTTTTCGCGTGGTGCATCCTCTTATGCGTCATTGTAGCTCCATTTGTTAAATTAAAACCTCCAAATTAAAACCTAGCCCATTCGTAGCTGACTTCTGCGTTTTGTTTTTTTCCTCCCTGCGTTTTGTGCTGCTCCTTGGTACGTCACTGCGTGTTGCATTTTTCTCCTGCTGGATTGTCGTTTCACCTATATCAAGCTGCTGCCTAATCTGTGCATTCCCAACAAAATTTTAACTGTGGCTTTTTCAACCAAAGTCCTATTCATTGTCTTTTTTATTTACAAATTAAATAGAAATCACTATAAATGTAGGTTTAGAGAAACTAAACAATTTAGTCGGTAAAATATGTATAAAACCTAATGACTGTATGCAGAAACTAAAGGGAAAATGCTACTCATTCCAATGAGAAAATGCATTCAACAGACGTAGCCACAACTGACTATAGTTTTGAAACCCAGCTCACAGCTCCTTTAACTAGTGTAAACACGTATCTTATAGTGGATTTATTTTTGTCAAGATCACCTGTATAATCAGCATCAACGTATCCTTTGACAGTAAAATCTGATCCTCTATAACATGATGCAAGATCTGAGGTTCCTTTGATATATCTGAGAACCCTCTTAACAGTATTCCAATACTCTTGACCAGGATTCGCCATGTATCTACTAAATACTCCTACTGCATGTGCAATGTCTGGTCTTGTACAAATCATAGCGAACATGAGCCTCCCCACTGCTAATGCATACGATACTCGAGACATCTCCATCATCTCTTTTTCATTGTTAGGACTCATACTTGAGGATAACTTGAAATTAATAGGAAGAAGGGTATAAATTGACTTACAATCTTACATGTTGAATCGCTGCATGATCTTTTTCAAATAATTCTTTTAAGAAAGCTAAATCTTTCTATTATTTCTGTCTCTGTGAATTTGTATCCCTAGAATCTTGTTTGCTAGTCCTAAGTCCTTTATTTTAAATTCCTTAGACAACTGTGCCTTCAATTCTTTGATACGATCATTATTGGAGTCTGTTAGCAATATGTCTACATTCAACAGTAAGGCTATAAAATCATCTTTCGCAAACCTCTTGAAATATGCATAAGGGTTTGCATTCAATCTGCTATATCCAAGGCTCATGATGAAGGAATCAAATATCTTATACCAATATCTCGGCACTTGCTTTAAACTATATAGAGATTTGTTCAACCTGCAAACCAAATTCAACTGTTTCTTCAAAACCTTCTAGTTGGAGCATATAAATTTCTTCTTCAAGATCTCCATGAAGAAATGTAGTTTTCACATCTAACTGCTTAAGATGCAAGTCAAATATGGCACACATTGCTAAAACTACTCAAACTGTAGTGAGTCAAACCACAGGAGAAATATTTCGTTAAAATCAATACCTTTTTTCTGAGTATATCTTTTTATCACCAATCTAACACGATATCGCTCTACTTGATCGTCACCACTCCACTTCATCTTGTAAACGCATTTATTGCCAATAGACTTTCTTCTTTATGGTAGTGATACCAGCTCCCACGTCTTATTCTTATGCAGAGCTTTAATTTCTTCTTGCATTGCTACCATCCACTGAGATGCATCTGAACTATTCATTGCTTCTTGAAGAGTTGATGGTTCTTCATCCTCAGTTAAAAGACAGTATGCAATATTACTCTCCATAATATAATCTGAGTGCCAGCTTGGTGCTCTTCTTATGCAAGTTGGTCTCTGAGTATTTGGAACATCATATTCAACTGATTCTTGCTCCTCGTGCTCTGGTACAACTTTAAAAGAATCATTTTGATCAACTTCCCTATCCACTTGTACTGTTGTAGTTTCTGGATTCTCTTGTACAGTTCCAACATTTTTTGCTTGCTCTTGATCCTTATCTTCTATGAAGATAACATCCTTGCTGATAACAGTCTTGTGGGCAGTGGGATCCTATAGATGATACCCCTTCATACCTTCAGCATACCCTAAGAAAATGCATTTTTTGGATTTTGGATCCAACTTTGTAGTTTCTTAGGCATTGAACATCACATAGACCGGACTTCTAAATATATGGAGGTTGGAATACTCCACTAGTTTACCAGTCCACATCTCTATCAGTGTCTTCATCTCAATTGCAGATGATAGAGCTCGATTCACCACAAAATAGGCAGTATTGACTGCTTCTACCCAGAATTACTTAGCTAAGCTTGCAGTTCTTAACATTGCTCTGGTTCTTTCCAACAGAGTTCTATTTATTTGCTCTGCTACTTCATTTTGTTGAGGAGTGTATGTCGTCGTGAATTGCCTTTTGATGCGTTTTTGCATGCAGAATTCATCAAATTCTTTCCCTGTACATTCGTCTCCATTATCTGAGCACAAACACTTGATCTTCTTACCAGATTTGAGTTCCCCTCGTGCTTTATAAAATTTGAAAGTTTGAAGCACATCTGCCTTCTTCTTGATAGAAAACACCTAACATCTCCTCGAATAATCATCAATTAATGATACAAAGAAATTTGCTCCCCCTAGGGATATAACTGGTGCTTGCCATACATCAGAGTGAATAAATTCTAGAATTTCTTTACTTTTGAACTTTGATGTGTTGAACTTCAATCGATGTTGCTTACTCACAATGCAATGCTCACAGAAGGGTAGTGATACCTTTGTGAGACCTGAAAGTAGATTCTTTTCTGCAAGTACCTTCATTCCTTGTTCTGACATATATCCAAGTTTTTTATGCCACGTCATTACAGATTTGTGGTCTAGACTAGTCACTACTGTTGCAGTCTAAAAAAATATAAATTGAATTCTATCTAGACCGACTAGAGGCAAACGTACCCCGTCGACAAGTAATATAAAATGGTTAGAACCGAATATTGTACCCAAAAGAATTCCAACATGCAAGACAATTAAATTAAATGATGAAAAATTACTCGGACGATCAAGAATTGATTGATTTGAAAATAAAATAAAATAAAGTAAACAAATCAAGGAAACATGAAAAATGCAAGGTATGAATGAAAAAACGACTAGACTTAATCAAATGATAGAAATCAGCTAAGGTATTGGATTTCAATTGGATTGGACACTAAAAATTGTAACGGTGGATTAATCTAGGAATTACTTCACTCAAGCAAGTCGAACCCAATATTCACGGGAATTCCCTTCTCTTCTAAATCCGAGACACCTACTTAGTTCATAGATAATTCGGAATAAAAGGCGTTCAATACAATAAGCCTAAAACTAAGTTTGTTAATCCTAGGTATAAGGTTGGTCTATACTTTAGTCTCAAGTATGTCGCTTGATTAATTTTCCAACAAATTAAATCCCATTAGTTATGACATTCAATCATCTAAGGCCTTAATCTAGGTGATCAAGCTAAATTAGGACTAAATATGCATTCAATCAAGCAAAAATCAATACAAAAAAAATTATCCTATTCCAATATCAATATCAATCTTAACCTTAACCCAAAAACAAACTTGCTCACACATATTCATCAATGTAACATAAATCATGGTCATAATATATGGTTGCATTAATTAAATCCACACAATTAAAATAAGTAAGGAATTAAAAAAACAAATTAAAAAAAACACCCCTCCTTCTGCAGCTGTATTTTCTCGCGCTACTAGCTTCAGCACGTCTTGGTCAACGTCCTCTGCTCTCTCCACTGCCAGCTTCTCCTCTTTTGTTACTGTAGCTGATGTGACAAATAAACTCGTGGTCCACCTTTCTTGTGCTGCTCTCATTCCTATACTCCACTGCTAACTTCTCTCTTTTCTCTCCTATTCATCGATGTGACAAATAAGGTTTATGTCCACCTTATTCATACATGCCATGTTGTTCCTTACTCTCTTCGCCTCCAGCATTTCACGCACAACACTCTTTTACATTTTGGTCTCACGCTACTCTCCTTCATGCCCGCAGTCATCTTCCTTCATTTAATGTCCACCAACTGCTTGCGCTGTCCCTTTGCCACCAGATGCTGCTTTCGTTATTGTCCTCTTGCCACCAGTTGCTTGCGCTATCCTTCTTCTGCCACCAATTGCTTCAATCTTGTTGCCACCAGCTACTTCCTTGTTTTGTTGCCACTAGCTGTCTTCGGTTCTTTCCTATGTCTTCATATTCTCTATACTGCCAGCTACTGTTGCTTGTCCTCAAGCAACTTACTTAGGTCACAACCAACATATTCTGTTATTTTATTTTCAACGAAAATCAAGTGTTTGCAATCCCTTAAAATTTAGCTAACTCAAGTATCAAGCTACTTCATGTATCATAATATTTTCGTTAATGCACATAAACAAAATCAAAGATAGATACCTTTGATAAAAAACAAATGCAAAATTAAAAAGAACTTTCCTCACGATATTCACTCATGTCACTCAAGTGTATAAAGGTTGTGTTTCGCTCAAAACTTTCTCTAAGAGATTAACTACCATAGGCTTGCAAATTCACCTATTTTCTACTACATAGAATACATGCCATCATGGATCAAAAGGGCTTTTATTCAGGGTTGTAATGGGGTTTAGGTTAAGGTGAGGCAAAGGCTATTCACAAGCATTCACAAAGTACTAAGCGACGTGAGACAATCACAAAGAACTTCTGAAAAGTACATACAGTAATACGGAACTACAACCACTCATCGCAATCAAACGCTAATAATAATTATTATTTTTTTCTTTTTTTTTCTTTGATTTTTTTCATTTTTCATTTTTTCATTTTTTGATTTTTTTAAAATTTTTTTGAATTGTTTTTTTGTTTTTTTTTTTTTGTAGTACAAATCAACAACATCAGAGTAGATGTACCTCGTAGTAGTACAAATCAACAACATCAGAGATATAAAACAAAAGTTCCTAATTCAAAGACATCAAAAGCTTAGTACTTCATTCAACTTGTGACAGGGTAAGGTTAAAAGTTTTCAAGTTTTTTTTTTAATTAATAAGAAAACAAACAAGGCTAAAGGCTCAAAGGGGGTAACAAGGGAAAAATAATTTGGTAGGTTATTTAAGCTAAAGGTTTAAAAACAAAGAAGGCCTTTATCATGTCCATAAAGCATGTAACTAGCAGTAACAAACAGGTTCAGAGCAAGTTCTGAAGGTAATCCACATAGAGAAGCATCTCAGACGACAAAGAAAATAAATGACTATAAGATATAGTCACATGGCTCAAAACCTCACATGTGTTTAAATGAAAATCCATCAAAATTTCATACATTGCTTCATCACTCAGCATCAGTTATTGACTAAGTTTATGCAATTGACTACTTTAATTAATCCACATGGTTCACTATCCTCTCAAGCTGCCTATTCCAAGTTCATGCAAACAACTCAATTTTCCATCCAACTACTTTGACAGAATCGTATGGTCAAATTCATCACAACTGGGACCCAAGTTAGTTACCAAAAGAGTCGCAACCATTCAAGTGTGTATTTCTCAACATCAGCATCAATATCATTAGCATGCACATAATCTCAATCCCCCGACACTTAATATGAACATTGTCCCTAATGTTCAAGTAGTCAACAATCAAACATAAAGAGGGGAAAGAGAAATAAGAAACTTCCCTGAAAGAAATTGGCCAAGAACTCTTAGTCACCAACTACGCAAACCCTAAAGAAAACTCAAAACAACTCAAAGAAATGCATTAAAAGAAACGAAAAGGAAACAACGAGAAAAGAAAAGAAAGAAAACTACAATCCTACTGGACAACATGCACCACGATCAAGGAGGCAAAGTGTTATGAAGAGACAATCACTGCTCAGAGTTATCCATAATCCTGGGCATATATAATTTAGCTCGTTATCCATTTACCTTGAATGAATTCTCATTTTCTCATTTTACTTCAAGGACCCTAAAAGGAAGGACTTGGATCACAAGACATGGACCATACCACCTTGACTTAAGCTTCCCTGGAAAAAGATGAAGACGGGAGTTATAGACCAATACCTAGTTGCCTACCTTAAAGTCTCGGTGGAGGATCTTCTTATCATGCCACTCTTCACACGTTCCTGATATAACTTTGAATTTTTATAAGCATCCAAACGAAACTCTTCAAGAGTGAAGGAAGTGATCTCATTCTTCATCTTTGCAACCTTAGCAGGAGGGAAAAATTTTGCCAAAAATAATCTCCTCATCTCATCCCATGTAGTAATTGATCCCGACTCCAAACTTGCCAACCATGCTCTGGCCTTATCCCTTAAAGAAAATGGGAATGACCTTAATCTCACTGCGTCTTCCGATACTCCATTCTACTTGAACAAATCACAAATATCCAAAAATGTCTCCAAATGGGTGTTCGGATCCTCTAAAGGCAATCCTCCAAATTGAGATGCTCTCACCATGGATGTAATGCTGTGAGGAATCTCAAAACTCGCAGTTGTGATCGTTGGACTTATAATGGGAGGCATGGGTTATTGTTGTGCTCCATTGTCAAATCCATCTTAGTTAACTCCCTTCTCTCTTCAGTATGTGGCATCAACCTCTCTTCGTGCTGTTCCATCTCTACCAATTGCTCTTCTTTAGTACTTTCCGCTATGTTACTACTCCGAGCTAATCTGATTTCCTTACGCAACCTGCGAGCAGTTTTTTCAATCTCAGTATCTAATAGCAAATTCTTGAGCTTTTGACCACGAGTGAGAATAAAAAAAATGAAACAAAAAATAATAATAATAATAACAGAACTAAGGATGAAAAATAAAACCCCCGAAATAAAGCAATCAAACAAACAACTAAAATAGACAAATAAACAACAAAGAAAAAATTAAATCTGAGACAATTAATACCGTCTAATCTAATGACTCACAATAAAGAAATTTCCCCGGCAACGGTGCCAAAAACTTATTGGGGTCTAAATAAAACAATATAAATTAAATTCTATCTAGACCAATTAGAGGCAAGCGCACCCCGTCGACAAGTAATATAAAACAGTAAGAACCGGATATCATACACAAGGGAAATCCAACACGCAAGACAATTAAATTAAATGATGAAAATTTTCTCAGACGATCAAGAATTGATTGATTTGAAAATAAAATAAAATAAAGTAAGCAAATCAAGGAATTATGAAAATTGCAAGTTATGAATTAAAACGATTACATTTAATCAAAGGACAAAAATCTGTTAAGGTATCAGATTTCAATTGGATTGGGCACTAAAAATAAAATTGTAATAGTGGATTGATTTAGGAAATACTTCACTTGAGCAAGTCGAACCCAATGTTCATGGATGTTCCCTTCTCTTTTAAATCCGAGTCACCCGTTTGGTTCATAGATATTTCAAAATAAAAGGCATTAAATACAAGAAGCCTAAAATTAAGTTCGTTAATTCTAGGTATCCTCATACAAGATCCTAAGGTTGGTCTACTCTTTAGTCTCAAGTATGTCGCTTGATTAATTTTCCAACAAATTAAAACCCATTAGTTGTGGCATTCAATCATCTAAGTTCTTAATCTAGGTGATCAAGCTAAATTAAGACTAAATAGGCATTCAATCAAACAAAAATCAATACCACAAAAATTATCCTAATCTAATATCAATCTTAACCTTAACCGAAAAGAAAAACTTACTCACGCATATTTATCAATGTTACATAAATCATAGTCATAATATATGTTTGCATTGATCAAATCCACACAATTAAAATAAATAAGGAATAGTAAAAACAAGAAAACAAATTAAAAACACTCCTTTGCCACAGCTGTAACGTGAATTTGAAGAGTGTTAAGTGATGGTGCAACGTGAGTAGAGGATAATAGTTTTGTGGGGCTAGGCGTCAATGATGGATTGGCTCCTTCAACTCCTCTCTAACAGCTATCGTATTTTCATCTCCACCAACAGCCTGTTTTTGTGTCTCCCAACGTTACAGCTAGGTGTCTTCTTTCCACCAGTAGCTAGGTGTCAAGTCACCAGCCTCTAACGTGTTTCACTAGCCGCCAATGTTGAGCCACCTCTTGCTTTCTCCTTTATTTCGTTCTCTTCACCAACAGCTACGTTTTTCTCCACAGCTGCAACGTTTCACTCTCCAACTAACGTCTGTGAATTCTCCCTTGCTGCCAGCTGCAGCACTAGCTCTTCATGTGAGTGTCATTTTTTAGCCTTTCCACTAGCTGCTTTGATCGTTAGTGGAGAGAGTATGTGAGTGATGAGTGTGTCCTAAGTGCTCCCCTGTTATTTTTTTGTTTTTGGTGTGTTTATCTCCACCTGTTGTCTTCCACGTTTAGCTACCTGCTCATGTTATTTCTCTCCACACAGCTAAACATTTGTTATCTCCAACTCCCAGTACTGTTTATTGTTCATGCCTAGCTTCTCTTCACACACACGAACCACGCTCCAAACCCACGCAGAGACACCCTATTCAATGTCCACGCCCCCCATTCATGCCTAAATTCATGCATATAAACATGTTTTCGCCAATGTTCTCTTTGCCACCAGCTATCTCTTCTTTTCTACCGCAACTATCTTCTTTTGTTTTTAAGTACTTAATGTCTTTTAATGGTTTTGGTCCACCCTATCAAAATAATCACCACTTTTAAGCTGTTGTCCCATTAAACCTTCGGTCCCACTCCTAATCTTTTAGTTATGCCATCAGCTTTTTCATGTACATTTTTCATTGCCAAAACATTAACGTTTTTGGCCACTCAAAAAAGTTAACCCTTTTTTTCTTTAAAAACATTTCTTGCTTTAAACATTTAAAGGTTCCAAATTTAATATGTGCCTGAAATTACCACAAATAACTCTTAGTTAGTGCAATTAAACATTAAATGGACAAGAGTTTAGCAAATTATGTATCAAAAATTAATACAAAAATGTCCATTAACAGTATGTTTGTATTATGAGATTGTTTTTTTTTGGGTATTGTAGAATTTGATGGTGTTATATGCATATGGGGGTAAATAGTGTGAATTATGGTGAAGTGTAGCCATATACTTAACTATCTTTATGATGAAGTATATCTTTATGTTTAATATAAAAGTGAAAAGAAAAAAAAGCCGTGCCACTTTATCATCATCTCTTACAAAGGACATGATGTGATTTACTATTATAAAAACAAGGAATGGTATAACAAGAGGAGCAATAACTATATGCTCATTGAGAAGATCATAATCCCTAATATCGATAGAGTTTTTAGGATTTGTGATATGTTTTGAAACTTATAATTGATTTGTTGTTCACTCTATAGGGATACTACTACAAAGATTCGCTAAAGGAGTTATTGATTGAGCCCAAGTTTACAATATTAATTGGCTGCATTTTCATAACTGTTGATGTACTTTTTGACTCTTAATTGCGACTTTTGTGCTTAAATTAGTTCCTTATGTTGAACTCATAATTATTTGCAATTTTTTAGTAAAATTGTTACAAATTGATATTAATTGCATTATAATTTTTTCCAAGGATAATTGATGCTGCAAATTGTGATTTAATTGTAGGAACACAAAGGAGTCAACCATGCCAAGAAGTCAACAGGTCGTAAGCCTTCCCGCACGTCACGACGAGGTCCAGTAGAACAAAGCCGCATGTCGCGACGTATGCCACATGCCATGTCGCGATGCCTCAACAGACAACCAAACATCACGACATCAACATATTGACACATAGCGACGACCAAGCCAGAGCACACGTCGCGACGAGAATTAATCCACAAGTGGCGACGTACAGTCGTATACTCAGACCATAAATGGAAAATTCTCTCACTGTTGTTAAGTCAAAATGACTTTATGATTAATAATTTTGATGATAAACAAAAAGCAGACGAAAGGAAGCTAAGCAAAAAGCAGACGAAAGGAAGATAAACACAAAGCAGGCGAAAGGAAGCTAAGCAAAAAGCAGACGAAAGGAAGATAAACAAAAAAGCAGACGGAAGAAAGCTAAGCAAAAAGCAGACGGAGGCTTAGAGTAAAAGCAGACGCTAGCTAAAGAAAAACAGACGGAAGCTTAGAGTAAAAGCATATGCTAGCTAAAGAAAAGCAGACGGAAGCTTAGAGTAAAAAACAGACGCTAGAAAGCAGACGCCAGAAAGCAGACGGAAGCATCAGTCTGAGTTAGTTACAGAACTCAACTAAATAACCGTTTCTTTAAAGAATCAAGAAGCAGTTGAAGACGAAGGTTATAAATAAGAATCAGAGTCGAAGATTGCAATAACAAGAGACTGGAAATCATTACAAGAGCTTAGCGTTTATTGCGAGAAAACTTCTGTACGAAAAATTAAGAGCTATTTCTTTACTGTAACAAGCTCGAAACATTTTTAGTGTGAAAGTGATACAGATAGCCTGAAGAGGCTAAGAGTAAAAGAATACTCAGTGTATAAAGACCTGAAGAGGCTCAGTGAAAGAATACTTGTAAAGTTTTTTTTTGAGAAGTTAGTGAAATCTCAGAAAGTCATCTGAGGACTAGACGTAACCCACAGTTTGGGGTGAACCAGTATAAAAACTACTGTGTCAAATTCTCTCAAATACTCTCTCTCATTCGTGATTTTTAACTTTACGTATTACGCAAGTTTTATCAAAAATTTGGCAAACCAGATTTACATTAGTTCCTTTACATCAAACAAAGTATAGTTTTTTTAAACGAATGTTTTTAAACGTGGTTTAACAAAAAGTTTATGACAATTCAACCCCCCTCTTGTATATCTTGAAAGTGTTATTAAACATTATATTAATGTGTGATTCACTTCAATTGGTATCAGAACCTGGTGTTCAAGAATCACTTTAACGAAGTGTGAATTAAAGATAATGGCAGAATCACATACGTGCATTGCAGAAGGTGCCTCAGTCACTAGACCTCTGGCGTTTAACGGAGAAGACTACCACTACTGGAAAGATAGAATGCTACTATTCATTGAATCTACTCACATAGACCTTTGGGACATAATCGAGAATGGACCGTATACACGCATAGATGAAGACGGAAATCTCATTCCACAAGTTAGATGGACAGTTGATCAGAAGGCGAGATTTCAACTGAATTCGAAGGCAAAATTTTTCTTGAGCTGTGCCTTGAGTAGAAGCGAATATGATAAAGTCCACGGATGTGAAACTGCAAAGGAGATGTGGGACACTTTATCTATTGCACATGAAGGGACAAGCCAAGTTAAAGAATCTAAGATAAGTATTCTTGTGAATCAGTACGAGCTATTGAAGATGAAAGAAGAAGAGTCCATTGATCAGATGTTTGGAAGGTTTCAAACAATTGTTAATGGATTGAAAGCTCTCGGAAGAACATACGATAATCAAGATCATGTTCGAAAGATCCTAAGAAGTCTACCAAAGAGGTGGAGACCAAAGGTGACTGTTGTACAAGAAGCCAAGGATTTAAGCGTGCTAAAGCTTGATGAGTTGCTTGGATCGCTGAAAATACATGAAGTTGAGCTCGATGTGGAAGATAAACCCAGACGAGACAAGTCGATAGCGCTAAAATCCGGACAAAAGAATCACAAGACTCAAAGGAAGACGAAGAGAAATTCATCAAAAGCCTTGAAAATTGAAGAATCAAAGGATGATGATTCCTGCGAGACAGAATTTGAGTCAAGTGATGAGAATGATGAGCTAGCTTTCATCTTAAGAAAGATAAGACGAAAGTGGAAAAAGAAGTCCAAAGGAAACTCAACATTCAGGAAAGATAAGACGAATGTGGAAAAAGGAAACTCAACATTTTGGTGATGAGAATGATGAGCTATCTTTCATCTTAAGAAAGATAAGACGAATGTGGAAAAAGAAGTCCAAAGGAAACTCAACATTCATCTGAGGACAGGACGTAGCCCACGGTTTGGGGTGAACCAGTATAAAAACTACTGTGTCAAATTCTCTCTTTCATTCGTGATTTTTAACTTTACGTATTACGCAAGTTGTATCAAAACTTTGACAAACCAGATTTACATTAGTTCCTTTACATCGAACAAAGTATAGTTTTTTTAAACGAAAGTTTTTAAACGGGGTTTAACAAAAAGTTTATCACAATTCAACCCCCCTTCTTGTATATCTTGATAGTGTTATTAAACATTGTATTAATGTGTGATTCACTTCACAAGCCTCCTCTGAAGCCTCACTCTCTAGCGCCTGCATCTCTTACGTTCTACAACTCTCGATTTATTTCTTCGTTTTTTCTCCAGGGTAGCGTCACTCACGCAATTGTTGTGCCTGCGCGCCTATGTGCAAGGCGCCTGATACTCCTCCCACACCGCTACTCTGCTTGCTTCCTCTCCAATTGATTCAATTTTTTGTCTGCTGCGTTGAGTCACGCCCGTCTGCTTGCACGCTATAGCCCTTGCGTTCCTCCAGATGTCCTCTGTGTGTTTAATTGTTGAACGCAGTTCCCTATTGATGGGATAAATTAATTGGCTGTTGGTTCCCTCTCTCAATTAAATGAAACCTGCTCTTTCAAATCCCAACTGTCGTGTTGACTGGACAAATTAATTGGCTGCCCTCCGTGCATAGGCGTTGATTTGCTTCCTTATTACAAATTCTCAAACAAGCTCCCTTGTGTGTTGACGTTTCTATGCTGAATTCTACACGCAGCTCACGCCTCCCATTTGTGACATTTAATTCATTTGTCGCCTCTTTGCTTCTGTTTATGTTTGTTCAAAACGACGTTGCTTGCTATTAAAACGCCAGCTTCAATTTAAAACGTTGATTTCCCAATAAAAATGCAACTCCTCTTTGTCTTTCAATTTCTGTCTTTTAATTTTCTTTGTCTATTCCATGAAGATAAGCGAGTATTAATCTTCAGAAAATGTCTCAAATAGGGTATTTTTGACTCATTTTAATTTCTTTGTTCCCAAATTGTACCTAAAATCAAATATGAATTAAAGTGAGTATATTAAGCATTTTTATACCATTAATCGCTAAGTACAAATAATTAAAAATATCAACAATTAAACACATATCATAAGGTTAGTTTCCTAATCCTGTATGTTGATGACATTCTGGTTATTGGGAATGATGTGGGAATGTTATCTGCGGTTAAGGGATGGTTGAATGAACAGTTTTCAGTGAAGGATTTGGGAGAGGCTAACTATGTTCTATGGATCAAACTTATAAGGGATCGTAAGAACAAATAGATTGCTTTCTCTCAATTAACCTACATTGAGAATATGCTCAATAAGTTCTCCATGCAAGATTCTAATAGACTCCTACTAGACATGGAATCAAGCTTTCAAAGGAACAAGCACCTAAAACCTAAGAGGAGGTTGAAAGCATGCGTAACATTCCATAAGCTTCGGCAGTTAGTAGTTTGATGTATGCAATGCTGTGCGCTAGACCGGATATCTGTTACTGTTGGAACCCGTATCCGGATATCTAACCTCTTACGAAAAACTAAACTGGAACCCGAATTCGCGTTGGAAACCTTGACTAATCCGAAAAACCCAATATATTTTTTTCTTTTTTTTATTCATCTTAAGTCCATTTTCATACTAATCTGTTCACATGCTCCTTATTCAAGCTCAGTCAAATTAACATCCATTAAGAAGGTCATAAATTGTTACAAAGTTTTGCCTAAAGAAAGAACAAATGAATAGTACTCTTTTGACCATATAAATAGTAATTTTGCCAA
>JANZLH020037055.1:0-20264 GCA_026770325.2 Erythroxylum fimbriatum
CACACTTTTCACATCTTAAATAAATATTTAAATATATATAATAATTTATTATTTATATATTTTAAATAAATTAATTGATAAATTTATAATGACAGACTCAATTAATAATTATTGGGGTGTCTTAAACTTCAAGATAATTTTAAAAATCCTTTTACGCCACTTGGAAATTGTAGACAATGACGTCATATTTAATTATTTAGAGTCAGACAACAAAATAATTATCAATGGGCTCCCCCTAATTTTACCACTTTTGAGTTGGCCTTAAACTTTAAAAAAACTTTTTAACTTTGAAATAGACTCAAATTTTGCTGTTTGATTTAAGCTAGCTTAAACCTCGACAGTTTTTCAAAAAATGACATCCTTTAAATTAGAAAAAAAAAGAAGACAAGCTCAAATTTTAGTTATGTGATTCAAGTTTGATTGAACTTTAGGCCCAACCCAAATTAAGGTACTAACTTTCAGGCCGAGCTCGAGCCTAAGCAACCCATTGTCATCCCCACCAATACTAATTATAGTTGAATTTTGTTATAGGCAGTGCATTCTCATTTTCTTAGCCCGTGCTTCCTCATCACTACGTTTTTTTATCATTTGTGAGTTGTTATTTGTTATTGATAATTTGGTTCAGTTTTCAAATTAAGATTATAGTTTTTGGGTTTTGTCTGATAAAGAGAATGTTATGCGGAAATGTTAATAAATTTGGAGTAAAAATAAAACAACAACAAGAACACTAAGATTTTTATACTGGTTCGTCAATGCCTACGTCCAGTTTGGAGACGACTGAGTATTTCACTATAATCAGTGAGAGCATACAATAGTATTTATCACTCAATTTCTCAAAAGACCCAAATTAACTCAAGCTCACACACTCCTACTAGGAAGAAGAAAAAAAATATAAATGTTTTTTTCTTAGAAATTTCTACTCTCTCCTTCCTATGGAAATATTCTCTCACACTAAAAAACTTTTGCTCTCTTCTTTCTTGACAATTTATACTCTCTTCTCTCACTCTCTCTTCCGTTGTTGTTGCTTCTCTTTTATAGAGAATTCAATGGGTGAAGGTGAAGGCCAGCTGCACCGAAATCTACTGAAAAACAAGCCACAATTTTCGACTCAACAATCACTGAAAGCAAGCTATAATTTATGACTTTGAGAAGCTAAGATTTCTGACTTTGAGACAATACTCAACAATCTCCACCTTGGCTCAAATCCTCAAAGTGGAATTCCCAATAGTCGTCTCCCAATTCCCTATGGGGCAATCAACAAATTTTACAAATGCCAATCAAGTCTAAGCAATGCTTAAACTTGAGTAACAAAACTAATTTTGTCAATATATCAGCAGGATTGTCGGCGGTCCTAATCTTCTGAAGAAGAATATCTCCCTCATCAATAATCTTACAAACAAAATGGAATCTCACATCAATGTGTTTTGTACGTGCGTGATGAACTTGATTCTTTTCTAAATAAATAGCGCTCTGACTGTCGCAATGAACATCCACATGGTCCTGATGGACCTCTAAGTCATCAAGCAACCCTTGAAACCAGATAGCTTCTTTAATAGCTTCTGTTATTACTGCCATGTAATCTGTCTCAGTAGTTGATAAGGCAACCGTAGATTGCAAAGTTGGTCTCCAACTCACTGGCCCTCCAATAAGAGTGAACACAAAACCTGTAGTGGACATGCACTTGTCCAAATCACCTGCATAATCAGAATATACATATCCAACAACACATTTTCCATTAACTTCATCTTGCTAAAATGATAAACCAACATCCACAGTACCCAGAATATACCGTATATAATCCATTTCACAACTTGTCAATGCTCTTTTCCTAGATTATGCATATATCTACTGACAATACTAACAGCTTGTGAAATATCAAGCCTAGTACACACCATAGCATACATCAAACTACCAACAGCACTTGCATATAGAATTTTAGCCATGTAATGACTCTCCTCATCTGTGTTAGGAGACATAGAAGCACTAAGTTTGAAATAAGAAGCAATAGGTGTACTAACCGGTTTTTGAATTTTCATTCATCCCGAAATGTTGTAGTACTTTGATAAGTCATTTTAAATACATATATTTTGGACTTAATATTTATTGATTTGTGAAATTGGTGTTCGTAAATTGACGGAATTAATTGTTAAATGTTTGCAGGTGGTTTCCAATGCCGTAAAGACAGAAATGGATTGAAAAGGGGAAAAATAAAGACAAAATCCCGAGTCAGCAAAAATTCCAGACTCTATCTTCAATTAGAACACAACAGTCCAAGATCGTCTCAATCTCTTTTCAAGACATCTTCTACCGAAATCAGAAGACTACTTAATCTGAACAAAATCCAATGAAGATTATGAAGAGATTGAATTCAATTAGGAAGTGAAGATTGATTGCCGCAACTTTATAATTGGGTTTAGGATTTGGAGGAGAGCATCGTATTCTTTGGCGGCAACCTGATTTTCTCCTAGCTTTTCATTCTTCAACACTGCCGAATCTTGATTTGCTTCTTGTTTTTCCAATTGATTTTCATCATCGCCTATTACCTTCTCCTGGTTGACGCAGCTGGCCCACCTCCTGACTCTCTCCATTAGACATCGACGCACATCCCCTTTCTTGGCTGCCGAAAACCCTGACTTTTCTTCTTGATTTTATTTCATTCAACACAGCATCGCATACTCATCATCCTCTAGCTGCCGCAACTTCGTTTCTCCTTGGTTCTTCATCATCCAGCAATACATCAACGTCGCAAGTCCACCTACATCATCATCACTGCCGCAAGTTTCTTTTAGTCTTGATTTTCTTTATTCCAGTATCATCGTCGTTCTCTTCTGTTGGCTGCCGCACGTTGACGCAATTTCCTTCCTTCTTGTTTTGTTTTTCCAGACATCAACTCACATCATTCTATTTCTCCTAAGTTGCCGCACCCATGAATTTCTTTTTATACTTCTTATTTCTCACATCACGTCATCATTCCTCTTGGCTGCATCCATTGATTTATTTAGTTTTCTAGTTTATTCTTTTACATCTTCCAAGTTGTTTAGTCACGTAGGTTTAGGCTGTTTTAATTAATTTAATTTTCTGTTTTCAATTTCTGCATAGATTTTAATTAGGAATTTTATTAATTTCAATAAAGATCAGTTATGGAGTTTTTTTATTTTATTATTTCTGTTGATTTCAATTTAATTATGGTTTCGATTTGTGATTTTTTCTTTTATTTTTATTGTCGTGACAAAAACCCCCTTTCTATTTTCGTTTGAACTAGTTAAACTTCACCGTTAGAGATTCCTCGTGGGAACGATATCCGCTTACTGCTACTACATTAATTTGTTTTAACGGAAGTAAATTCTTTTATATTTGGTTGTAGGCGACAGCATCACCATTACTTCACTCTGGGAATACTTCTCGTCCTACACTAATGGAGATTATGGCTATGTCAGGATGAGAAATGATGGCTCATCTAAGATTGTAGGCATGGGTACGGTGTGCTTAGAATCATCCACTAGTTGTCAATTGGTATTAAGAGATGTCAGACACATTAGGTTAAATTTGATTTTAGCAAGTGTGTTCAAAGATGATGGCTTCTCCAGCAAATTTAGTGAGGGAAAATGGAAGCTCACTAAGGGGAGTTTGATACTGACACAAGCTATTAAGTAGAGATCCTTATATGTGATGTAAGCTAAGTTATGCTATGGAAATGCTAATGTGATTGATGATTCTTCCTGTGAGTTATGACACAAGAGACTTGGTCATATGAGTGAAAGAGGTATGCAATTCCTTACAAAGAAACAATTCCTCCCTAAATTGCAAGGTATGTCTCTAAGATCTTGCGTTGATTGCTTGGCTAGAGAACAACATAGGGTGTTATTAAATCTCATCCCCTATTTTAGAAGAAAGCATCCTTTAGATCTTATTCATACTGATGTTTGTGTTATGGATGCCAAATCACATTCTATTGAACTTTATTTTGTCACTTTTATTAATGACTTTTCTAGAAAACTATGGGCTTTTTTGTTAAAAATCAAAGATCAAGTACTATTGGTATTTAGGAGTTTTAGGCCAGTGTTAAGAGAGAAACAAGCAAGAAGTTCAAATGTGTCAGTGTCGATAATGGCGGTGAGTACAAATTTGAAGAATTTACAAAGCTCAGGGTATCAAGCTTGAGAAGACACCCCCATGACACCTTAGTTGAATGGGTTGCTAGAAAGAATGAACAAAGCAATTGAAGAAAGGGTTCGATATATGTTCTCTCTTCCAAAGGTGCCAAATTCCTATTAGGTGGAAGCAATATTTACAACTGTCTATCTCATCAACTGGCCCCCTTCCATTCCACTTGATGGTGATATTCCAAAAGGAGTGTGGATTGGGAGAGATGTTTCCTACAAGCAATTGAGAGTCTTTGGGTGCCTAGCATATGTTCGTAATCCAAAGGATGAGAAGTGCAAGCTTGATAGCAAGTCCAAGCCATGCATCTTTCTTGGCTACTCTGGAGATCAATTTAGGTAAAAGTTGTGGGATGTAGTTGGCAAGAAAGTGGTCAGAAGTTGAGATGTTATATTTATGGAAGACAAGATAAATAAAGATTATAAAAAATCACAACAGCTAGTGTCTTCCCCGCTTGCCACAATTAACAAAGATCTAATATTTCCCAAGGTTGTTCAAAGAGAACAACAACAAGATATCCATGAAGATGGCCCTAATGATAGTGATGGTGATGATGAAAATGGCAAGCCACTAGTTGTTCAACCCACTATGCCATTGAAACCTCAATTGAGGAGGTCCACTAGACAGAGACAGCCTTTCTCCAAATATCCAACTAGTGAGTTTGCATTACTAAATGACGGGGTAGAGCTACGAGAAGGCTATGTTAGGTGTGCACAGTAAGGAGTGGTATGATGCCATACAAGAAAAGATGGAGTCCTTGCACTTAAGAATAAGTGGGTGTTCAAATTAAAGACTGGAGAAGATGGTACACCACCTAGGTATAAGTCAAAAATAGTTTTGAAAGGTTTCAACCAGAAGTGACTTTGATGAGATTTTCTGTATAATTATAAAGATGTCTTCGATCTGGGTTGTTCTTGGTTTGGATATTAGCATAGATTTGGAAATTGAACAACTTGATGTGAAAACTACATTTGTCCATGGTGATCATAAGGAAAAAACTTATATAGAGCAACTTGAAGGCTTCAAGGTCAAGGGAAGTGAGAAACTTATGTACCGTTTGAAGAAGAGCTTATATGACTTGAAGCAGGCACCTCAGTAATGGTATAAAAGGTTCTAATCCTTTATATTAGACCATAGTTTTCACAAAACACATATCGATCATTGCATCTGTATGAAGAATTATGTTAGAGGTGATTTTCTCATTCTCTTGTTATATGTTGATGATATGTTGATTGTTGATCATGATACCAAGAAGATTGTCAGTTTGAAGAAGACATTGAGTCAATCCTTTGCAATGAAGGACTTTTAGCCCTACAAAGCAAATTTTAGGCATGTAAATTTCCTAAGATAGGAGGAACAAGAATCTATAGCTATCACAGGAAAGATACATCAAGATGGTACTGCAAAAATTCAACATGGACAACGACAAACCCATGAGTTCTCTACTTACATGCGATATGAAATTAATTTCCTGTTAGTGTCCTACAAGTGATGAAGAAAAGAAAGAGATTAAAAAAAAAGGTGCCTTATGCATTGATCGTAGGAAGTTTGATATATGTCATGATCTGTACAAGGCTAGATATAGCTGACGTCATTAGGGTTGTTAACAAGTTCATGAGTAATCTTGGAAAAGAGCATTGGGTAGCAATTAAATGGATTCTCAGGTATCTTAGAGGTACTTCCAAAGTGTGCTTACGTTTTGGTCCTAGACTACTTGTATTAGATAGCTACACAGATGCTGATATGTCAAGAGATATTGATTCGAGCAAGTTATACTTATGGATACTTGATGACATTTGTAGGATGAGCAGTATCATGGCAATAAAGGTATGTTGCTTTGTCAACTACAGAGTTAGAGTACATAACAGTTGTTGAAGCAAGCAAGGAGTTAATGTAAATGAGAGATTGTTTTGAGGAGTTGGGTTTGAACCAAGAGAAGTTCCTACTCCATTGTAACAGTTAGAGTGTCATCCGCCTTATCAAGAATGTTGTCTACCATTATTGAACCAATCATATTTGTTAGAACGTAACAGAAATATATTCCTCCTTTATTTCCTCTGTACAAATCTTCTCTTCTCTCTCCTTGCGTGTCGAGAGGCGTACAACTTCTGTTATTCTTTGTCATGATTAATTGTACTACTACACTGTACACAATACTATAAATAATAAGAAAAGCTGAGCATAACAGTGCAAGCTCAGAATATTTTATTCCCTACGTTATTATTTTTCTCACTGTCATTAAAAAAAAAAGTCAAATTCCAAACTGGAGATTGATTGAACGTGAATATTTAACTTGATAAAATTAGACTTGACATATTGACTTGAAATTAAACTGATGACAGTTTGCTACAAAGGAACCCTAGCTAACGCAGAGTTCTACGGTACAAAATGCCATGAAGGTCACGCAGGAATTGGTCCCGAAGGGTTTCCGGCGGGTCGTGCAGAATGTGCACTCCTGGAATGAAAGCTGCTGCAAGGGATGACAAGTCTAAAGAGAAGTTTGTACTTTCGTAATTCTCCATTTCTAAAGAGAAGTTTTTATTTAAAGAGTGGATTTTTATATAAGCACAAAAAAGACTAGCAATAGCAGGTTTTAATGAATAAAAAAGAGATGACAACTCGATTAAAATCCCGCTTGTACATGAAATCTGAAAAGGTCCGGTAGAAGCTAAGCACACCCTCGTTGAAACTAGCACCATCATTGTTCTTCTTGTTTCAGCTCTAGGGCTGCTATCTGAACTGCTGTTCGAAAGTTAAACAACATTGCTTTTTGCAACACTCCAGTTGGAGAAGATCCTACCTGCAAGCTTCCATCCCATCTTTCAGTCGAAACGTTGAGGTCTGATGAACTCTTGAAGATAGGCGCATTGCCTGTAGTAGTGCTTAACACCTCCCCCAGTGGACCACCCACTGAAGTTCCCTAAGAGATCGGTGTCCAGTTTGCTGGCTTTTGGCCTGAAGCGATTTGGATGGGTTCGAATTCGCGAGATAACTTGAGTAGCGAGAATGTAAGTTTATCCTGTGTTGGAAAGGATGATGATGATGAGAAGTCTTTGGAGGACATTGAGAGTTGACTGTTGAGTCCAGTCAGATTTCAGCTCTTCAGGCCAACTAATGTCTTGAGTTACTTCCCTGGTCCTTACAACGGTCATCCATGAATCTACGACGAGGATGTTGGTCTTCAGTTTCTTAGACATTGAAATTTATCTAAGAATCACAACTTCTGGTGTTCATGTAAGAACTGTAAGAAGGATTACCTAGGAAATGAGAGGAAACAGGTCCACACCTCAATGAAGGAGATTTGATGATTCCAGTATTATCTTGGGTATTGTCTTGCTCCAAAATGGTAAGAGTAGACCCCTCAGAATTTGGATCACCTTTGGAAGAGAAAATGGTTTTGCATCGTGTATCTTGTCCTCCGCCAATTGAGTGAAATTTGTTTAGTTATCAAGCAATTGAAGTAAACAATCTAAGAAACTTTTTTTTTTTTCCCCTTATCAGGTGTTCTGGAAGGATTCTAATTTTAAGAAGGCACCTTTCAGCCATTCACATTTAGAATAGTCCCCACTTGAGTCGAATAGGTCTTTTGTGAGAGGCAAATCTCTTACTTCAAATTTTAGATGGCTGCATACATGAGAGCGGTTTAAACCTGCGATCTCACGTGAGCTAAAGAAAAAACTTACCTAAAAGAAATCCCAAGTCCAACTCTCAGGAGCTAAAAGTAAAAATGACATGATAAGGTCAACTTTATAGGATAATTAAAGGAAAATCATTATCAACTTGTAGACTTATATAAACTTTAGAGTATAAAGACAACATTGAAAACTCAAGCACGAGAAATCATCATTGGTTTGCCTGTTGACAGATGCTTTTGCAGGAGAAAAATTGCCAGTAGCTGGTTGCAAGCTCTTAAACTGTTGCTGTGCGACAGCAAGGTTGTTGGAAGCACCTCCGCCGGTTAGAAATGACGTGGAAGAAGCGATTGGCAGCATCTTCGACTTGGTAGTCATGCTGCCAGCATATGGCCAGTCTGGCCTTCCACAGGCTTTCTTGAACGATGGCGGCCCTATTCACGTGCCTTTTACATTATTTTTAATTTTAATTATTGATGACATTTTTAATATACATGCTATTGTACATAATGTTTAGATTTTTTAATAACTTATTATACAAATTTAATTAAAAATAATTAGAAATTAGAAGAATTGTATATAAACAATAAAATATCATTAAATATTAATTACAAAAGTTAACAAAAATTCTTATGTATAAACTAAGACTCGTTTTCATCGTCACTACTTACATGATTTGGGTCAAGTAAATTTTTATTAACTTTTCAAGCTTGGCAATTTTTATTCATTACGTTCTAACTTTTTTTCATTACATTCTAATTTAGCCTTAAGCGACTGGTTTTCTTCTCGAAGACGAGCAACATATGCTGGTCTTGATGAGGATGAAACAGTTGGCTTAGGGCCAAACCCAAAACTTTTGATGTAGCTGGATCTCGTACTAAGCACGTTGTCGCAAATGTCATCTACATTTGGCTCATTTCCATTAGACAATGATGTCTGCAGTAACACTTGCATCTTATTCGAAAATTTAAAACACGTTATTACAAATGTCATTTATATTTGGTTCATTTCCGTTAGACAATAATGTTTGCAACAAAGCCTGTACCTTATTCTAAAATTTAAAAAATAAAATCAATATTCAATTCAAATATTATTAGTTAATACTACATAAATAAATAAACTTAAAATTAAAACAAATTTTTATACTTACATAATTATTATATGCTTCTTCAAACATCCAGGTTTCACCTTTCTTATAGTGTGCCAGTTTGTAAAATGTGATCCTATCACATTCTTCTCCATGTAGTCCCTTCTGGCTCTGTTTTATATATATAAAAAAAAGAATTGAAAACATAATAAATAATATTGTATTTACTGATATAATTATAACTTCTAAACAAAGAAATTATATATTCATTCCGTACGACAACAAATAATTTGGAGCCTTGGTTGTGAGGAGTTTTTTTTTTCTCTGTTAAGCTTGGCCTTCTCACGCTTTTCTTAAATTAAAAAATAGTCATTAAATCGAGTAACAAAATTAATGGAAGCAAATATGAAGGGAAAGAAAATGAACCTAAACTTTGGGAGAGGCCCAATAATCACACAAACTGCTCCAATTTTTTGGAGACATCCTTTTTGAAACATGTCTTCTTGCCTCCTTATTTGAAGGAAAAGAGTTGTAATATTTATGTAATCAATTAGCAATGATTTTTGGTCTTTTGTTTCAACAATGAAGTCACACTACTTGAAACATCAAAGTTGTCGATATCAACAATATTCAGGTTCATTTGTGAACAATAAGTAAAATTTAAATTAATCTTTAAATAAGTAAAATAAAATTATATATAATTAAATACACTGAAAATTTACCAAAACTTTGTCCAAAGCATTTGGTAGTAAGTTTTCTTCCTTCAATTACTTGACATTCTTAAGGCAAGACAATTCAATCCAAGCAATTCCCCCCAACTCACTAAATAATTTTATTGATTGGATCTTGTCAACAGGACAACCTTGCAAGGTATAAATATATACAGACAACTTGTTGTTCATTGCAATATTCATGCATTGCAACTCATAACCTTTAGTTACACTTCTATCTCTTTTTCTGATGGTGGTATTAGAATCGGACAATAAAAGAATAATGATAAGCAAAAAACGCATTAAACATGTAAATACATATTTGACCATAAGTTTAATTATAGTTGTTAAAGATTGACAGACTTGAAGATCCTTCAATACTAGTTGAGGTAGATGGAGGCTGTTGTTGACTGGCTTCATTGGTGGATGAAGTCAATTATTGTTATTGGCTAGGGTTTAATTGATCTAGTTGTCGCTGGGGAGGAACAATTTCGATAGTTGCCACCTTTTTCTCTTTGTTTTTATCAGGTGCCATTATATTAGATTTCTATAAATTCCAACATCGACAATATGCATAAATATAAATCAAACATCAATAATCTGCATTAATACAAATGACTCTATTTATTTATTTACATGATCGTGTATCGTCTTACATAGATGTGTATCTTCTTATACAGATGTGTAAGAAGAAACATAACCGTTTAAGAGGATAAACGTACATGGCTGTGTATCATCTTACACAGTCATGTTGCTTCTTACATGACCGTGTATCTTCTTCCACAGCTATGCAAGTATTAATATACTTATTTGCAAAAGTTGGATACCAAAACTTTAAAAAAAGTCTCCTGAATTTCAAGGTACAAACTTGATTAGCCTCCTTTTAAGTATTTTGGTAGTCATATTGTTACTCCAAAGTTCACCCTCAAATATTACCAAGATTTTCTATACATTATCATAACTCAAACATCAATAATACATTTCAAACAATATAAACAAAACATTTATTAGCTTCAATTATCATGATCAAGATCTTAAAAATCATCATCATTAATTATATTATGATTCAACTCTTCATCACTATTGTATTCAGCTAAAGTATCATCATTGTCATATAATTCATCCTTAATATAGTCTTTATCTCTTTCTACAACTAGATTGGCTTGTACTTCATCAACTTGTACTATATTTGGATCAACATCTCTTCTATGTAATGATGATATATCTACATCTTCTATTTGGATGGCTTCATTATTTAGCTCTCATTCAATCTCTTGATATACTTCATCACCATCATCACTCATTAGACCATCATCACTCATTAGACCATTATCCGTTTCACAAAAATTGAAGAGATTTTGGTGTTGAAACTTCTAAACAGCCTTCCAATTTTTGCCCAATACAATATCGTTGAGGAGAAAAATTGCTTCACTTTACCTGCAAGGACAGAAGAGTCATTATCATACCATGTCTTACTAACATCAATGCTAGTAATATTTCCATTCACTTTCATGTCAACAAAATTAAACCATTTACACTTAAATAGAACAACCTTTTTTATCCTTGATGTAATGGAACTCTATTATTTCTGAGATGATACCGTAAAAGTCAATAAAATCATCATTATGACATCCTTCAACAACAACATCATAATTTTGGCTTCTAAGTTGACTGTCTCGATCTTGTATGTGAAATCTAACTATATTAAAAATGCAACCTGTATATTTTTTGCTACACATATGAGGCCCATAGGTCAAAACATATAATGTTGTTGTCGTCTCTTGCACGTTACAATTATGTAACCATATCATCTGTAGGATAAAATCTAATTAGAAGTTAATATGACATACAAATTGTCATAACTTTATAATATAAGACAAAAACTTACTCGAGTCCTAAACCAAGATATTAACTTAATCTTATGTCTTTCTTCAACATTAACAATCCGTTTGCTTCGGATTTAATCTTTGTGCTCTCTATTTAAAAAAGTAAATAGAGATCAGGAAATATAGATTCAACCACAAAATTTAAATATGAAATTTTGAATCAAAAGTAATATACATACTTTATTTATATATCGACTTCCTAGCAATTGTACAAAATATACTAATGGGCAATTTCGAGTTCATCTTTAGTTAACTTTATATATTTTTTGACACCAAGTGGCCTTACTTTTTGGGAGAAAATTGACAAGCCACCATCTTGATCAAAATCAAAGTTACATTCTTGTCTGTTAGATCTTGTCTCTATGTCATTTAAGTACATAGAGCAAAATGTTAAACATTTATTTGCTATAAAAGCTTCTACAATAAACCCTTTAGGTCAAGCTCTATTATGCACATAACACCTAAGAGAGCATAAAAACTTAAACAAAATATAAAACATTAATAATTGTTAGTAGCTAATAACTTTAGAAAAAAGTAAGTTAATATAATTTACCTTTCAATAGAGAACACCCATTGAAATTGAACCAATTCACAAAGTTTTGCCTTCTGTGGTAAGTGAACTATCAAATGCATCATAACATAAAAAAAAGTTAAGGAGAATACTAGTTCAACCTTACATAGAATCAAAGCTATGTCTTTTTCCATTTTCTCAAGCTCTTCAACTTTCAGTGTATTGCAACATAATTGCTTAAAAAACTCACCCATTTGACCTAAGTTACGGACACATCCTTTGGCAAACACCCATGTACTCCAATAAGAAGTAATCGTTATAGAAGTATATAACCATCATGGCTTTTCAACCCTAATACTTTTCCCTTTTTAACATTCACACAACGGGCTATATTAGATGCATACCTATCAGGAAACTTGTCTGATTTAAGAAATTGACAAAAAGTTTACTTCTCTCCTTTTTTGACAAGTTGTAACAAGCAGGTGAAATGATGCATGACCCATCATCTCTTTTTTTCATTTGCAAATCTTTTCTTATATTCATATCTTCCAAGTCTAATCTATTCTTAATTGTGTCTTTCGATTTTCCATCAATTCCCGTCAAAGTTCTTAAAATATTCTCACAAATATTTTTTTTTCAATATGCATCACATCAATATGGAAAATTGAAAAACATGTTTTTTTTTAAATTCCAACAACACTTCGCTTTTTGCTTTATGTTATTTAGGCTTTTGTCAGGTGTAATGTCACCTAAATGTGATAGTTGGTAAACCACATCATCACCAGAGAAGTGCAAAGGAGCTTCACCCAATTCTATTTTGCTGTTAAATAATTTGCTTTTTTTTCCACCTATTCCCATGTTATAAGTAACGACGATGTCCATATAACATATTTTACTTCGTAGCCTCATTAAATAATTTTGATGGTTACACGCAGGAGAGGCCATATACCCTTTAGTGCTCCATCCAAACAAATTCTCATAAGCTGGAAAATCATTTATAGTCACAAAATGGTCGTATGCATTATAAATGTTTCACCTTCAACGACATCAAAAGTTTCTAACCTAACCTCCCATAGAATTACATGTATACATCGATATCCTTTCTAGGACCAATAGGCCCTGGAATAAATAAAGACAATAATATAAAAGGCTCCTTCATACACTTCTATAAAGGTAAATTGAATGGCACTAGAATTACTGACCACATGTTGAAAGAAGTACTCATTACATAAATGATTAAATCCATCTGAGGCTAAACCAAGTCGAACATTATGACAATCTTATACAAACCATGGAAACTTTCCATCAAAGTCTTTCTATGCCATTGAGTCTGTTGGATGATGCATAATGTTATCATCAATGCGTTTCTCTTTATGCCACCTTATATCTATGGTTGTTTTTGTTGACATAAAAAGCCTTTGTAGTCGTGGTTTAACAGGGAAGAATCTCAAGATTTTATATGTTATCTTTTTCCCTCTCCCATCATCCACTTGCTACCTTGATGTACCACAAATGGGACACTATTCAAGATCTTTACTGTCTTTTTAAAATATAGCGCAATCATACTTACTAGCATGTATTGATATATATCCTAATCCAAGGTCCCTTAACAATTTCTTTGCATCATTGTAAGATTTAGGCAATTTGTGTCCAATAGGTAATGCATCATTATGTAAGTCAATTAACATATCAAAAGATTTGTTACTCCGTTTATTATAGACCTTCAAATACAACAACTTGATAACCAAAGATAGCTAAGACAAATTTGAGCACCTTGGATATAATTCTTCTTGTGCAACTTTTAATAACTTTCTAAAATTATCTTCTGTAATACTACCAAATATGTTAGGCAAAACAGTTTAATTCATAGTCTCCATTTAATTCCCATAATTTTCTAACATCTTGCTAATCCCATCATCATTAATATTACAATCTTCTACATCATTATTGCTACTATCATCAACACCTGTACCAACACTTCTACTAGAACTTACTTCTGAACATTTGCCATGATAGGGTTATGGAGTATATAATTTATCTATGCCTTAGATTAGCAAGTGATTATATACCACATCTTGACTTTGAATGTTCACATTTAAGCAATTTATGCATGGACAACGAAAACAATATTCACCACCATTTGATCTTTTACAAATTGCATGAAACTTTTAACTCCTTCTAAGTATTCAGTGGACCATTTTCAATAAGACATCAAAATTTTGTCCATATAGCTATATAATTAAAAGTAAATAACTGAATTAACAAATGTAATCCTCATTCTATATGACATAATGATAAATTAATACAGGTTAATAGTTCTCGAGTAATCAGTACAAGTTCATACACTAAGTTTGAATTCAAACAAACACTATGGTATGTGACATTGTTAGACCACATAAATCAAAAATGAGACTTCTCATTGTGACTCCTAGGCTCGTAGAATATTTCACCGATAAGCCTCATGAGAGTTGCATCACAAGTTTCCAACCTATATGCCATCCTAGGGGTTTATTATGTCTCGGATCATCCATAAGAGATCAAACTCATTCCACATGTAGTAAATACTTATGTTATTCATAGAGTTGGGTCTTAGGACTTAAAATGTAAAAAATGCTTATAACTATATGATAGGGCTTAAAATGAAATTTATATGCTTATAGTGAACCTTAGAACATTAAAAAGAAAAAAATGCCTAGAGTCAAGTTAGGAAATGGATAAAATGCCTAGAATATATCTTAATGTTTTAAAATAAAGAAAATTCTTATAATAAATTATTATCCTGAAATTGAAAATTAAATACTTGGAGTTGGAACTTAGAATTGAAATTGGAATTAATATACCTAAAACGAATAGTACAATTTGAAAGTTAAAATATAGTGCTTACAACTTGGTATTGGAGATTAAAATAGAGAAAATGCTTAGAGCTAAGTCATAGGTTTTTTTACTAATACCTAGATTCACACTTGTTGATAGGATTGTAAGATAGGTCATTGACTTACAATCAATTATCACTGTAATGTCAATAGAAGCATATGATATATAACAATTAATCAAGTAGAACATATGAAACAATTTAACATAATTGTATCAAAACTTTCATCGAACACTTTATACACATTATAAATTCATCCCAAACTAACTAAAAGAAATCATGTCTTTTCCCTTTCTTCACTAACATTAATACATTCAAAGTAAATGCAACCATTGACAGTCCAAACAATCACAAACAACTCAAAAAAACATCGACGCTTAAAACACCAAAATTGCAAGCACAAAAATACCCAAGAACAAAGATTCAATGACTTGCCTCGACCAACGATTCACCGAAGACGATGGAAGTAGACAACAACATATGGTGGACTCACAAATGAAGAAGACAAAAGGATGGAGAATGGAGAGAAAATGAAGAACATACACATAGGAGAGGAGAGGCCGAAAGAAAATCGCACAATTCGCCGCTAAATGCTAATCAGCAGTTGAATATTTGGCTATTAATTTATAAAATCATCACCATTTGGATTTACATGCTGCAACAATCATCGCCAGATGTTAAACATTAGCCAAATATTTGGCTACCAATTTACAAAATCGTCGCCAATACTATATTTTTATTTTTTGCGAAATTATTTTAATATATAATAAAAATAAATTACTATCTAATTTATATATAATAAATATAGTTTTGTGAGACCACATAAAATTCTTAAATCATATATATTAAAAGAGGTTAATAAAAAGTATAAATGATATTTTTTAACTATATTTATTTTTACACTTATACAATCATTGTGATTAATTGATCTTTGAAATTTGTTGTTAACTAAATTTATTTTTAGGCTTACAATAGGTTTTGAATAATATTAAATTTGATTTTTAAGAATATGATATTAATATTTAATATTGACTTCTATTTTTACTGTATGGCAATGTATTGTTTAATTAAATTGCTATTATTACTAGCATATATGGTAATTAATATAATGTTCTATGAATGTATAGATAATAATTGTAACCAGTATAATGATTTCTTAATTATTACATAATATATAAATTTTCTCATATCATACTTATGTAATATATTACTCTATTTAATCATAATTTTTTATGTATTATATAAAAATTTCGTACTGTTTGATATAATTTATGTATTATATATAATTATGTTAGCCAAAGGTGAAGTCAAATGATAATGGGGTACCATTAAATGATGAGTTTTTGAAATATATCAAATGGTATATTTCTTCCGATTTAATCGAAAATGACATCGTTTAGCTTAATAAAAAATGACATCGTTTTGAACTAGGTTATTAACATGAAAATGAAATTATCTTTGTTTTTCGTGCTAGCCACCATATTTCCTCTTGATAATCTGTCAAAGAAGTGTTGTCTCCTCTTTTGTGGTTGTCTCCTATCTTCTGGTCGCTATTGTCAAAGAAGTGTTGTGTTTTATATTGGCACGTATTGTTTTTCCTTTCAATTTCCAAGAACCCTCCTTAATATTATTTCTCAAAAAAAGAACCATCCTTACTGTACTATATTTTTCTGCTATGTTTTAGAGTTTATATAGGTTTTTTGTTCTGCTAATGGTGTATAGGTTTCCTTTTCTGTTTGTTTTTGGAAGATGGTGAATTGTGTTTCTATGTTGGATGTGTATGGGCAAACTTTTTTTTCCACCTTCCATGCTTGTTTGACAACACCTTGCTAACAGTTTGATGAAAGGTCTACTATAAAATCAAGGCTAAGTCTACAATGGATGTTTATGTAAATATTTACCATATAATTGCTTTTATGCCAAATTTGTACCACTTATCCATCATAAGGACTTTAGTTCAACATGCCATGAAGTTGTGATTAGACATAACAATTAAAAATCAAATGGTCAAAACCAGAAATATTAGCAAGGCATCAAAACATATATAGGTAACAAACATATAAGTTCGAATATTTAATTCAACTCACTTAGGAATGGTTAATTACTTCATATGCAGAATAATTCCCGTCACATTGGGTTTTCTTCCTGCTACATTTCTTATTTTCTTTTTTTGGTATTTTTTTATGAATACATATATCAATAAACCAAAATTCTTAATTTGAACCATAACACAACACGTAAGGATTGCAATATAGTTATAAAATAAAATAATAAGGTTATGGCTCAAAGGAGCTAACTAGGGATACAAAATTGCAGTGGATTTTTAAGTTAACACTTGTAAAACAATGAAAGCCCTTTTTTATTCTTATACATGCATATATTGATTAGGTCTTCAAATGTTCCTTGCATTTTCTAGAGAAAAATCCTAATATATGACAATACACTTCAAAGGAAATATATGTGGATTTTGAGTGTTTCAATCTTTTATGGCTCAAAGTCTTAAAATTTATTTGAAATCAGTTCAACTTTGCACGATGCCTTATCATTTGATCATCAAAGTTTATGAAAGTGCATAATGCTAGCTAATTTAACCGTTTGACATATTTGTACTCTTATTCTTAAAAGGCCAAATCTTTTAGCATACACACATTTCAAATAAGAATTCTTCTATTGACTTTTCAAAATAAAATTGTTAACATTAATTCATCGTTAAATTTCAACATGGCGACTAGTTTTCGATAGTGGAAATGAGCTTCACTTGGAAAAATATGGCAAAATTCTCCCTAATAAAAAACAAATTAATGCAGAACAAATCTCCCCATCAAACATTAATCATCCATTGCCTTCCATGGTTGATCTTCTTCTTTAAGGTTTTAAATATCATCCGAACTACCTCTCTTTCTTTATTATCTGAATCTCATTTTCTGTTATGAAGCTATTATAAGAACATTTGATTGTATATACTATATGTTGTGTTAAGCTTACTCGAATCTTTAAGAGAACATAAATGGAAATGAAGGTGGTGGCGGTGGTGATGTTCCCAATAGTTTGTACAGGATTAAAAAAATTAGTTGTTTTATAACAGTGGTCGATGGCAAAAACTATGTTTGTTCATTATGACGATGATAAAGTTTATCAGTCGGTATGCAAGTGCCTGAATTTGTGTTCCTAATACTGTTTGATTTAACTTTGATTATTCTATATTGTTTGCTCATTAGGTGAAATGTTTAGTACATGCGGTTCATCTAATACCATCATGCATACTACATCTGGGTAATCGTTCACTGTATCTTCTGTAAATTTAGTTAAAGCAAAGAAGTTGTTGGAAGAGGGTGTCAATTCACCAAACCCTGAGGAAAGATCTTTAAAGGTTTCAATTGATGGCTTAGAACGTGCAAGAAGCCTTCTTGAGAATCCAAATAATATAAACCCCTTTACCTTTCTATCGACTCTAATGTCACTTGAAATTCAGAAGAAGAAAATATTCTTTTCCTTTTCAATGGATTATTTTGCTTGTAACAATTGTTAAACTTCTAATAATTCCCAATGATAGAAATGGCAAATTATTTGTTCTCTATTTAGAAATGAGTCTGTCTGCCATTTCTGTCACTGGGAATTGATTCGTATCTCTATGAGATACAAAATTTGATAGATGAAAGAGCAAAAAATTTGAGAATTGATGAATGGGTTTTGGAGTTAAATGTTGATTCTAGTTGTCAATCCATATTTGTATAGAGTTTGAACTTTTCACTGTTGTTAATGGTTTCAATTTGTTCAGAAATAACAGATAAGCATAATTTGATAGCTTTATGGGATGATTTGATTAATTAGCTTTCTATGTGTTGAACTATATTTCATGTTAAGCTAATTTTGGTAGTTGTTCTATATATCCTTTGTTGATCGAAAACTCCAAAGCTAAAAACTATGGTAGTTGTTGTAGCAAATTTAATAAGTAAGATTTTGTTCACCATTATGATTTTGGTAAGTAATAACACTCGCCCGTTGTTTCTTTTTTCATAATTCATTCTCATATACTTGAATGGCCTCTTTCTTGTTGACATAAAGAATCAATTTCACAAATTAGGCTACTCGGTGTCCCTCTTCAGTCAACAATTATTATTTTAATATAGCCTTTTAAAATTTCTTTTTTATATGGTAACACTAAAGAATAGAAGATGTTGACATGCTTTTAATTTAATCAATAATTACTTTTCAAGCGTTTATGCCCATCTAGTTACTTCGTTTTGTATTTTGTACTTTTAATTATTTACTGTTAACCTTGTTCAATTATTTGAACTATAACTTTTTATTTGTACCATAATTACATTTAATTTAATATTACTGTAAATTATATTGACTCTTTTAATGTTTACAATGAATTTTATTTTTTATAAAATAAGTCAAAGAAAATAATAATATAAATATATAATCACACATATAATAATTTGTTAATTTAGTTATATATTTTACTTATTAAGGTTAATTAATTTTTTTATAATATAAGCAGTAAAGTTTAGTATAAACTCTAATTCATTGGTATATTTTTATTTCAACAAATTATTTTATTTGTATTTATTCTTATAATTTTTACTTTTTATTTATTATATATAGATTTTATAGCAGTTAAATACTGGTTGGACCTTTAAACTTTAAATTTTTTCTTTTGCCGATTCGATATCGGGTTCAATTTTTAAAACATTGTTTTTTATGTTCAAAAAAATTTACTTTTCAAATTTTAATTTCCATACCATGCATGTGTTTTTCAACAATATGTTTAAAACTTTGAAAACATTTTACAATTTTTAGATATAAAATCTTAATATTAATTTTTGACGACGATTTCCAATTTTATCAACAAAAGGCACTTTTAGCGACGATTAACGTGGATTGTCACAAAAGACTCCAACACTGGCAACGAATTCAGCAAGTTGTGGCTAAATGTTAATTCTTTTGTGATGATTAGCTAAAGTCGTCACAAAATATACCAAAAATTTTGACATTATGCTACAAATCAAGGATACAAAAAACTTAGTAAGTGCTTGGTGGTTAAGGGGTATGAGAATAAATCAATGGGAATGGAATGAATGGTAATGGTTGGTTGGTTATTATGATTAATTGAATAGTTTTTTCATACCTAAGTTTTAGTTAATGATCCATACCCTCCATGTATGGGAGGAATGAGATTGATTCCTCCCAACACTAATTTTTTAATTTTAAATTAAATATAATTAAAATATAAAATATATTTAATTAATAACCTTAATTAATTAATATAAAAGCTAATTAATTAATTAAAATAATTACAAAATATAATTAATTAATTAAAATAATTAATCAATATAAAATCTAAATAATTAATTAAAATATATTTAATTAATTAAAGTATAATTAAAATATAATTAGTT
>JANZLH020037308.1:0-20257 GCA_026770325.2 Erythroxylum fimbriatum
ATAGCTGCATCTGTATTGATTTTCAGAAAATCAGCAGGTGGTTTTTGCCACACCAGAGGGGCAGAGGGGACAGTACAAGCGGCTGCAGGAGGGGGTCGCTTAGCATTATTCCAAGTCCTCAACATTGAACGGGCTAAAAACAAAATAGATTGTGCTGAATGTTGAAGCCCATGCCAAACCAGATCATTCCTATTCTTCCACAGAGCCCAGCAAATAGAAATAGCCAAACATTGATCATCATCAGTAAAAGAATGTGTGACAAAAGAGAACCACTCCGGTAACACAACAGAGAAGGAATGGAATAAACCCAAATGAGATAGTGACCACACATCCCTGGCATAACAGCACTCGAATAAAATATGGGAGATAGATTCAGGCTCAATACCACAAACAGGACACACAGTCGGAATATCCACACCTTTATTCACAAGAAGGCCCCTAACTGGCAAACAGGCATTTAGTGAACGCCAAAAGAAATTTTTCATCTTAGCAGGGATATTCAATGACCAAAAATGTTTCCAAAGTGGAGGAGAAAGTATCGGTACCAAACCTTGAGGGGCAACATGAAGTGAACGATAAGCACTCTTAACCGAGTATACACCTGTCCTATCATGAACCCAAATCCAATCATCAAAACTGCTATGTAAACACAGAGGAATCTGGAGAATTAAATCTCTATCTCGCTCATTAAACAAACCCGAAATTAAGGGCAGATTCCATTGTTTGAGATCTTGCAAAATCAAATCCGACACTTTGAGATTCAACCAAGAAGCATCCAAAATCGAAGTAACACGCGGATTCTCCGCATCTGGCAGCCAAGGATCAGTACAAACATTAATTGTATTCCCATTGCCAACACGTTTCCTACATCCTTTTTTAACAAAATCAAGACTAGAAAAGATACTGCTCCAAGTATAACTAGGATTGGTACCTCGCTTAGCATCCCATATGGTGCTATGTGGAAAATAACGAGCTTTAAGGACTTTTGCAACCAGCGAGGACGAATCAGCAAGCAACCTCCAAACTTGTTTCCCCAGCAAGGCTAAATTAAAATCATGAAAAGTCCGGAAACCCATACCTCCTAGATGCTTCGGCCAACACATTTTCTCCCATGCCATCCATGGAATACCACGCTTTTGTCTTGAATTCGTACCCCACCAAAATGAATTAAGCACCGTCTCCACTTTCTTACAAACTCCCATTGGCAATTTAAAAACAGTCATAGCATAATTAGGGAGAGACTGGGCCACAGCCTTCAAAAGAACTTCCTTCCCAGCCCGGGAGAGAAAAGTCCGATTCCATCCTTGGACACGCTTCCACACCTTCTGTTCAATGAAAGAAAAAATTTCCTTCTTGTTTCTTCCAATAAGAGAAGGTAAACCCAAATACTCAGCTGCCCGATCACCTATATCCACAGAAAGGCAAGAAGAAATAACATTCCTCTGCTGAATTGGAGTATTTGAGCTGAACCGAATAGATGACTTGTTAAAATTTACAAGTTGTCCCGAGTCTAACTCATAAGTGTGTAAAATTTCTTTAACAACTTCAGCCTCCCGAAGATGTGCAGAGAAGAATAAGTAGCTATCATCCGCAAAGAATAGGTGTGAGACAGCAGGAGCACCAGCAGCCACCTTGCAACCGTGAATAGTGCCTCGACTCTCAGCTGCTCGGATCATAGCTGACAGCCCTTCAGCGCATAAGATAAATAAATAGGGCGAAAGTGGATCACCCTGCCTCAGCCCTCGCTCCGGATAAATAGGCCCAAGCATTTTATCTTCATGCGACACAAAATACTGAGCAGAACACACACATAATTTGATCAACCTGACCCATGCTATGTGAAATCCCATCCGAATGAGGACTTCCTCCAAGTAATGCCACTCAATCCGATCATATGCCTTACTCATGTCCAGCTTAAGAGCTACTTTCCCTTCCACCCCCTGAGTCTTCCTTTTCAGAAAATGGTTTATCTCATAAGCCACAAGAAAATTATCAGAGATCAGCCTATGCGGTACAAATGCACTCTGGTTCTCCGAGATCAAAGCAGGGAGGATTTTCTTCAACCGAGCAGCAATCATCTTTGTAATAACTTTATACAATGTGTTACACAAAGCAATTGGTCTCAAATCCGTCAACTTCTCAGGCGACCTCTTCTTTGGGATTAAAACAATCGCTGTCTTGGTCAACTCTTCAGGTAAGTAGCAGTTGTGAAGAAAATGAAGACAGTCCCTTGTGACCTCCTCCCCGACAATATGCCAACAACTCTGATAAAAAGCTGCATTCATGCCATCCATACCTGGAGCTTTATCAGGGTGAAGACTAAACACCGCAGACTTAACCTCCTCCACTGTATAAGGTTTCAGCAACATGTCATTCTGAGCTGGAGAAACTGACGACAACAGAGTAGCAGCCACCGTACCAGTACTCACTGTAGTTGCTTTAAACAAATCCTGAAAATAATCTACAATCATGTCAGCCAACCCCGAATTCCAGTCCCGTATCACTCCAGAATGATCCTTTAAATGAGTAATCTGATTTTTCCTCCGCCTCTTAGAAGCAACCGCATGAAACAACTTTGAATTTGAGTCCCCATCTTGAAGCCACAACATTTTGGCCCTTTGTCTCCAAAAAATCTCCTGCTGTCTAAGAGTTTCATGATATAACTCTTGAAACCGACAAAAATCAACCTCTGTCAACCCTTCTTCACCCCTACGCGCCCTCTTCATATCAACCTTCAAGCTACTGAGTTTCTCACGAAATTGCCCTGTTATCGTCTTCCCCCAAGTGACCAGTGTTTCGCTACATATTTTCAATTTATCCCTTAAAGACAGCCCCTTATTTTGATTCCACACGCCCTCAACAACAGAAAGAAATTGGGAATCCCTTAGCCATGCATTTTCAAACCGAAATCTTTTAACACCCACTCGAAACGAGACAGCAATAGGCTCCAGAAAAATGGGAGAATGATCCGAAGACGTAACTTCCAAATTACTCACCTTATAACGGGAAAACTTCCGAATCCAACGAGAACAGGCCAACGCCCGATCAAGCCTTTCTTCAATCCGTCCTGCGGCTTCGTTTCCCCTAATCCAGGTAAACCCATAACCCTGCATACCCAAATCAATCAACTGACTATCCGCTACCGCCTCCTTAAAACCCATCATGAGACGATCCGGCTGAGGATTGCCGCCATGTTTTTCAGATGGATGGAGGATATCATTGAAATCCCCAATCGTAACCCATGGCAGAGTAGATTTCGCAGCAAGGCACCTGAGCAAACGCCATCCCTCCTCCCTGTTATTTCGATTCGGTTCACCATAAAAACCAGTGAGACGCCAACCATCCATTCCCTGGATGCAAATTTCGACGTCAATGTGCCGGCGAGAAAACCCAAGCAACCTAACATCATCCTTGCTTTTCCAAAACAACGCCAAGCCTCCACTATGACCATTGGGCTCAACACAAAATAATCCTTCAAAGCCCAATGTAATTCTAACGCGATCCAACTTTTCCCTATGACACATAGTTTCGATAAGAAAAAGCACTCTGGGTTTTTTTACGGAAACCATGTCCCGAAGAAAACGAATTGCACGTGGGTTACCCATCCCACGGCAATTCCAGCTTATACAACTCATGATGATGGGCGGGCCTGATCCACAGGTCCCGCCAACAATAAGTTTTTTGAGTCCACAAACACTGAAGTCATATGGACATCCTCAGGCCCATGGGCCTCCCCCTCCACACTCCTGGTCTCCACCATACGCCTACGTTTTGAGTCCATCACAACCACCCCATCCTCAGCCCTTATTAATGCCATGTTTGACTCCTCGCCATAATCCTCCACGATCCCCTTACCTTTCCCACGCCCAGATACGCTCGTAGTCATAACGGATGACACAATATCCTGATCGCCAGTTTCCTTATTACTTCCGGAAATCGCGGACTTTCCAAAACCAGTTGCAACTGCCATCGCCTCCGGCAACCTCTGCCCCCCCACCATAGTCTCCGTCCTCATCTCCCCCATACTCCCCGCAAAGCTACCTCGTGGTGGCATGTCACGAAGCCACTGACTGCCCATCGCCGGCTGTGAGCGTCGCATACTAGCCCGAATAGACTCGTCAAACCTCCTTGGAACAACGCCGTCAGATGCCTCGTAAACTAGCTTGCAAAATTTTTCAGTATGACCCAACAAACCACATGCGAAACAAACAGTAGGCAACCTTTCATACTTAAAACCCAGAGTAATCCAATCCCCTCCTTGTCTCTTAATCTTCATCTCATGTTTTATGGGCTTGCTAACATCCATCGCTACCCGAATGCGCATATAGTTACGCCAGGTGCCAGTGAAATTGTTCGGGTCCGACTTGACAAAATCACCTAAAAAACTTCCTATCGATTGGGCAACTTTTACAGACATAAAACCAACCGGAAGCTTGTAAACCTGCACCCAGAATTCAGCCTTCGACAAAACCACAGACTCCGGCTGATCAATCGCATCAAATTTTTTAAGCAGTAAAAGCTGATTGTCAAACGTCCATGGTCCATCATCAAGGACCCTTTGCATATCCCGTTCATGAAAAAATTGAAAGATAAATCTGTTTGGGTCGATATCCTTGATATAGACCCCCATGACAGGTCGCCACAAGGATGCCAGAGTATCCTTCATCGACGCCGCATGAATAGGTTTCTTCGTCAGAAAACTACCGACCAAGCTCCAGCGAATATCTATCGCACCCTCAATATCCCCTGCCTCAATAACCAACCCTTCTTCCTCCGGCTCCTCAATTGTCATACGATGACATTGTTCGTTGATCCTATGCATCTCTCCAGACTCCATCGGGTAAACCCAGACCAGAAAGCACAAAACTTTGGAAAAGACCGAGCAAACTTGTCAAAGACAAGACTTCTTATAATTGAGACTTCTAAAATGCACATGCCTCAATCTTCTTCTAATTATGATGGACTCTACGTGAGGAGAGCCTATAACAATATATGCATTATTGTAGTTTGCTCATTGCAAATTTGTGTGTAAATATGCGATCATTTTCCTCTTTTCCATTATTAATCCAATAATTTTTAATTAACCAAGTTAGTTTAGTAGTCCGATCACTTTTCTTTCACCGATTCTAGTCGAGACAGTAATAAGAAATTAAGACTCATATAAAGAAAATATCAACATTTTAAAATTGAAGATATATTTGAAAAGAATAAATACAATGAATTTATAAAATAAAAGATGTGGATTTGAAATTTTATCTTGATATGCAAGTTGTTGAAGAAATGCCAAATTAAAACTGAAATAAAGACTTATTGTTGATAAATATTTACCCTTAGAGGATAAAAAGACTAGACGAGAGGAAAGAAAAGGAGGGCATCATTTGCAATTGAATTATACACATTCTTAGGAGTATTGGCGCAATCGTAAAGTACCTTAGAACCAAGATGTCCATTTACAAGTAGCTAGCCGAGTTTGTACTTTGTAGGAATCATTTCGCTTTCAAAGGATTAGATTCTTTATTACCAAATTATCCAGAATTCTGTACCAACATGATCAAATTAAATTAGCAAAAAGGAAAGCGCACATGCTTCAGATGTGCTCTCGGTCCTAAAGCAACATGGAAAATATTAATTGAACATCAAAAGGCTCATCGTTGCTGGGCCTGGGTGAAAGGGATTGGAATGTAATTCTCCAATCTGGTGGTATGTGCTAAATTAAAATTAGTAGAAACTCTTATCACCTTCTCTATTGATGGTGAATTAGACACATATGTATTGTACGTGGTGTTTTCGGCATATTCCAATTAAATTTAGTATAAACTCTACAACCTTCTCTATTGATGGTGAATTAGACACATATGTATTGTACGTGGTGTTTTTGGCATATTCCAATTAAATTTAGTATAAACTCTACAACCTTCTCTATTGATGATGAATTAGACACATATGTATTGTACGTGGTGTTTTTGGCATATTCCAATGTTCGGATCAGAATATAATAGACAAAAAGGAATTAAAAAAAAAAAAAGACAAAAAGGATGTAACTGAGGCTGGCACTGCGAATTCAGGCATATTTGTTATCATTATAAGAATATGTTTTCCACTGGGGATACGATACGAGAACTGTCCTAAGATAGGTTTGGTTTATTTTTTTATACCAGCCAGGATATGAGACAAAGCGGTTTTGGTTGGTGCTCATAATGATAATATTCTCACCATAACCATAACTATCCCCGCATTCTTAAATTATTTGTCTTCCAAAACTGACAGACACCCAAAAAGTTATCAAAAATACTTATTTATTTTTGTACTATGCAAGTGAAATTATATATAGCACCTCAAAGAATGTGCTCAGCTCAAACAAAATGGAAATTCCTTCGACACGAGCAGATTACCTTTCCCAGTTGCTTTAGCAGGACCATCTTGGGCATAATCTTCTTCTCGCTTTTCTTTCTCATCCAGACTGAATAAAATATCAAGTCAGGTCTTCCATTTTGACCGTATAAAGAACCTACTGGGTTACATCTAACCTTTTATTTATCTTTGCAACAAATTGGAGCAACCACAGCCAGAAGAAAGCACCTAGTCTGGTGGATTTCAGGCTCTCCTCGTTTCAATGCATTTTGAACCCAGTACAAAATTGCAATCCCTTTTATATGCTACATGATTCAGGGTAACTCCTATTAACTGAGAAATTCGGTCTCTGATATTCATTAATTAATGAAGTCTTACATACAAGTGGCGTGTTGAACCAAGGCAACAGGAGGGGTTTGTTAGCAAATTCCAACTTTGCAATGACATACATAGAATGAGTTGAAATGATACGGAAACGATTCTCCCATAAACACGTGAAATGTGTCACTACAAGGATTAAGCTATCCCTATCAATGCCGAGGCCTCATCTTGCAGAATCTTCCACGCTGCGGCTACGTGTCTTTCTTCCGTCAGTGGTGCTCCTATTGCAAATCGTAATATATACTTGCCTGATAAAACCTGGATTGGTCGATTTTCACAGCGTTTCAGAAAATGACAAAACGAGTCAAGCAGGTACTGCATGTTGTCGTCATTTAACTCTTCTTCTGGGAGTAACGTATAAAATACACTCTTACCGTATGAGATATAAAAGCTCTCCCAGTTGAGTTTACAGCATCTAACAGGTCATGATTTAGTTTGTTGCCTGCGTCTTCATTATTGTCAGGAGGCAGAAGGCGAAAACAAACGAGAGAAAATATCCGAGGGCTAACAACCTGAAAACATGAATGAGTGACATACTGAATCCCACTAATGACTGCATTAGATAATATATAATACACTGATTTCCTCTCTGCAATATAACAAGTTTGTGTCAACAAGTAACCATAGCAGCTACAAACTCCTACAAAAGGTATATGGAATTATAAAACTAGAAGTGCACATCAGGTGCCACTAGTCATACATCCTTCAATTCAGATGAATAAAATTTTTACAGACTAAGGTGTTCCGAGAGTATAAATTCTTACATAAAGGGGGTACTTGTACATGTTTCGACTATACAACAAAGAAGATATCCGAATTAAAGAAGATATCTCTTATATACTAATTGTATCCCTGAAGCCATACTGATTGTATTCCTCAATATATGCTGATTGTCTCCTTAAACCTATGCTAATAAGTAATTAATGATACCTAATGGTTACTTATAGATATATTAAACTCAAGTTCATAAAGAGTTGCACATATTAAGTTTGGAAACAAATTTCTAGAATCGTCGAGGTGAGTGTAATTTGGTAAAAATGTCTACAATATGAGACTGTGATGAAATAGGGACAAAATGGATTGTTCCTTGAAGAACATGACACAATACAAGGTGAGTCAATCTCAATGTATTTGATATGCTCATAGAGGACATCATTATGAACAATTTTATAGAATTGTGATTATCACAAAAGAGAAGAGTTGTAAAAGAAGAGGAGATACTCATAATTTGAAGCAATCAACATAGTTAGATGAGTTCAGAGGTAGTGTGAGTAAGAGTTCGATATTCCATTTTTGTCCTAGAGTGAGAGAGTGATTGTTTGTTTCTTAATGCGTTATGAAATAAGAGATATGCCAAGAAAAATATAATAGCCACTAGTGGAGCGATGAAAAGTTGAAGTCTAGCCCAATCAATATTAGAGTATGCTCATAACTCTAGTATAGATAAATGGCAGGAGTGAAGATCAAGAAAGAAAGTACTTCTGATGTACTGAAGAATACAAAGAACATCAAAAAAGTGAGTGGTACAAGGTGTTGACATAAATTGACTAACAGTGTGAACAATATGTAAAATATTTAGATAGGAGATGACGAGGTATATAAAACTGCTAACTAATTGACGATAAAAAGTACTATCATTGAGAAGAGTGCTATCAGTAGCAGAAAGATGAACACTGGGTTTGAGTGGAGTGCTAGTAGTTTTAACATCAATGATACTAGCAAGAGAGATGAGATTGGTGACATTTTGTTTGTGACAAATAATAGCCAGATTTATCCGATAAAACCTTAAGATCCAAAACTCTAATTACTTAAATACTTCATCTCAAACTATTAATGTATAAAATATTTGATAGTGGAGATCTCTTGAGTATCATCGCTAGTAATTATCATATCATCAACATAAAAGAGAATAAAAGTGTACACTTGATCTGTCTTGTGATCATAAGGGCTGGATTGAAAATATAAAAAAAAATCAATAGTGCAGCTAAGTTTAGCAAATTAGGCTTAAGGAATGTGTTTCAATTTATATAAGGCTTTGCGAAGATGATAAACTTTAATAAATATAAGATCATAACTAGCTAGAGGTTGCATATATACACTTCTTTTGTAAGATTACTATTGAGGAATGCATTATTTACATCCATTTGGAATAACAACCAACTCTTGCTAGTAGCAACTATAATGAAATTGTGGACTAAGGTTAAACAGGTTACAAGAGTAAATGTCTCCTTATAATCAATTTCATACTCCTAGGTAAATCCTTTAGCAACAAGTCAGGCTTTGTATCGCTTAATTAGTCCATCAACTCAAGTACTAATTTTATAGAATCATTTGCAACTAACAATAGAATTGTCTGAAGGTAAATCAAACATGTTGTAAGCATTTGATGCTAGTAAGTGTCTATAATTCTTTTGTCATTGCTTTCTGTCATAAAGGGTTAGAGCTTGTCTTGCAATAGGTGCAAGGTCAATATAAAGAGACATCAACAAAATAAATATGAAAATCTCGAAGACAAATAGAAGGGTGACACACAATATGAGAAATGGGTTAAGGACTAAGAGGTTCTAATGAGTGAGTAGATATAGAAGGATCATTTGGCTGAAGTGATTGATCCACGATTGATGTAGATATAATGGGATCAAGTGTACAACTGTTTCGAATTGCTAGAATTGTTAGAAAATGATCATGCAAAAGAAATGTTAAGAAATAAGTATATGATGTGATAAAAAAATTAACGACTCTAAATTTTGAAATAATTGAAAACATCTTATGCTCCTAAAAGGTCATATGCAAAAAGATATGAAGTCTTTGAAAAAAGTGATCCCAGCACCTATCTCATACCTTAAGAAGCAACATAATTGTTCTCGTGGTTCTAGTTTGGTGTATTTATGTAATTGGAAAAGAACAAAATAAGCACTAGTTAAGAATTTTAAAAGTTTGGTAGTCAGGCGCACGATTATACAAGCGTTCATAAAGATAGATATCAACTACGGTAGAAAAAGAAATATGAATTATAGTATAAACAACAATAAGAGCAACATCTCCCTAAAAGGTTTCTAAACATGGGGTAGAGATGAGAAAAGTTTAGATATTATTAAAAATGTGTGTATCATTCCGTTCAAATTTTCCATTCTATTGAAAGGTGCATGGATAAGATCTTTGGATAACAATTCATTGCTGATCAAGAAAATGAGTAAAATATTTATCCTTATAATCCGTGCAAATATTAGTGTACAAGATTTTGATTTTGCATGAAAATTGAGTTTAAATCATATTTACAAAGTGAGAATATAAAGAAAACAATTCAAACCTATGATATAGGGGATAAATCCATGTATATCAAGAAAAGTCAAGAAACATCACATAATATCACAAACCACCCATGGTGTCATGAGGAACGGGCTCCCAAATATTAAAATTGAATCAAATCAAAGGGTGTCAAAGAAACATAGTTACTATTAATAAAAGATAAAGTATGACTTTTGGGAACCATTATAAATTAAAGATCCAAGTATAAGATTGAAAAGATGACTAAGACAAGTGTGCTAGATATTGGATGTAAGAACAACAACAAGAAGAAGACGTTTGGATAGAAGGTGAAGATAGGTAAGTTCAAACAGTTGTCTAACCTTATGGCCTATCCTAAAGATCTTGCTTGTCTGTGGATTTTACGCAATACAACTTAGGTTTTTGAATAACGCCTATACTTTGAACATGTATGGTAGAGTTATCAACAATATAGACGACAAGTGAAACATAAAGAGTGCTCAAAAAATTATATAAGGAGGAGTTAGAGATCATGTGGTCGCAATAACAAGAATCAAAATACCATGAATAGTAAGTATCTCATGTGACAAACATGACAGGAGAGGAAATAACATCAAAAAATCTGATTAGAGTTGCTGTAGAAGGGCATAAAACTTTTAAATAGAATTTGAGAGATGTACTCTTTATTAAACCCTCAGTAAAACCATTAGCAGTAGTAGTAGGCTGAAAGGATATGAAAGAGTTACATTTTCTAAAAGTTTGTCAGGCCATTTTCTACACTCAAAGATGTAATGATTTCTTTTTTTTTTGGTAGTAATTACAAAATACCTTCTGAAACTTCTTGGTAGAGGTTTGATAAGAAGAAGTTTGAGTGGCCAAAACAACATCAATAGTTGGAGCACATTTTTCCGTTCTAAGGGCATGGAGTTGGGTGTCTTGAATGGTTAGTTCTTTAATCATAGTATCAAGGTTTGACAAAAGACTTTGATGAAGAAGAGAGCTACAGATAGACTCGAACCATCTTTGAGAGTCATCAACAGATGTAAAAAATGCTATCAATTACGAAGATCATCATAGATAATAGCACTTTGAGTATTAGGTTCTGTAGGATCTCCATATGTCAATTGATCCCAAAGCTCTTAAAATTCAAACATAATTGTGGATAGTTTGATCAAGTTGTTACATGCGATGAAGTCATTTATAAATCATTATATACAAAATAACAGCTTTTTAGAAAATCTCATATATTTTTAACAGTATCAAATAAGCAAAAGTCAGGCTTGATTATGTTGGCACAAGCATTGTGAAACCAAGTTAAGACCTGATAATCATGCCATTCTGGGATATTAGATGTTCTGTAAATATATCCTTTGCTTCATCTATTTTTTGGTTAGGTTTGGGTATCCCTCTAGTAACAAATGCAAAGAAGTTTACTTTTGAGAAAGCTGCATATTTTCTCAACCCACAAATCATAGTTAGATTCATTAAATATGACATCGATTGGTTGAGGAATAAATTCAGAAAGTTTGTAAGTATCCATAGTGCACAAAAGAACAAGATTTTGTTTGGAAAATAAAAGAACAAGATTTGTTAACAATAACGCTTGAAAAACACAATAAAAAGTACAAAACAATTTGTAGAGTTGGAATATGGCCAATTTGAACGTGAAAATGAGTTCACAGCACCCAAAAACCTTAAGAATTGGTTTGAGCAACGAGAAAACTGGTAAGAAAATAGTTGACCTGGTCAGTTAAATGTATTGGTCAACAGTTTTGAATCGAATCAGCTGAGCTGAATCAATGATGAGGTGGCAACTAATGTGGCAGACATGAGACCAAGGATGATGTGGCAGATGTTTATGTGGAAAATGTGAGACCCATGTGATGACATGACTACTGATGTGACAGTTGACGCAGATGCTGACATGGCAAAGAAGGGATATGGTTGCTAATGTAGCATGAATGTGGATGTTAATGTGGCAAAAAACATGATAAAAGGTGGGACCTAGGTAGAAAACACCGCTGTTTAATTCATATTCTTCCTTTGGAAAACAGAATACAAAAATTCGATACTGGCTATCAATGAAGTGTGCATTGGAGATTATGTACGCGGTTTGCAATGTTGTGATCGTCTTGAAGATTAGAAGAATTTGGTATATACCAAATAATTACTAGACGATTGAAGAATTTGTTAGATACCAAATAATTACTAGATGATTGAAGTATCTCCAAAAGGGCAAACACAGAAGGTCAATTTTTTTTTACCTTTTTTACAAAGGAGGCTTTGACACCATATAAAAAATAAAGATGATTGAGAGAAACTAATGTTTGTATTTCTGTGTGTATAAATTCTTACAGAAAGGGAGAACACATATTTTAGTTATATACAATTAAGGAAAATATCCCTTAATCTATGTTAATAATATCCTTAAATTTATGTTGATTGTATCCCAAAATCTATGCTAATGACAGTTAATAGTTGACTTATATATATGTTAACAGTAAGGATTGCATCTGGCTCACTTCATATTTGTAATCAATCAAGGCTTAAGGATGCCAAACAAATTAGGACGCTTGTGATTTGAGCAAGAACATGCAACATTTTTAAAAAAGCTGTTGTTACCTCAAACCTTGAATCTCCAGCAACAAGCCCTTCAAAATATTTGGCCAAGTTGATGTGATTTCTGATATAGCATTGCAGATTTTCCAAGCCATACAATCGTAATACCATCCATAGTTTCAATGATCTAACATGGAGTTTTAGTTAGTAGAAGACTATGCTACCTTTGGTGCTTGAAGCACCTCTTGCATCGATGGTAGGATGCACAAGACATGCATTTTTCTATTCCAATTTAAGCCAAATAAGATCTTAGTCCTGAAAGCAAAAGTTAAGGCAAACCTAAACCGACGTCCAAGAGGAATCTGCCAATCTTTGTAGTCCACGACCATGTTTGCTTGAGAGGCCTGAAAAATAAACACAGAATGCCATGAGAAAGGTTCAGTAAGCAAATAGAACCATTAGTTAGAAGATTATACTGACCATCCACTCATTTAATGCCGGTAACTTTATCTGAATATTGCACAATCTTTCATCCTTCCAAGATCATTTAACTACTATCTCATCTCACAGTATTGAAGGCTTTAAATAGGAGATCATAATTTTGACAATGAAAACTTCTAAAGATTGATAACACAACTTCTGCACCTAGCTTAAGAAAGATAGCATGAGTTAAAGTTTGATTCTTCTTCTTTTTTTATTTTTAAAGATATCTACAACTTTGTATAAACATGCCTGGATCAGTAAGCCTCCTTCTGTTAAGAGTGCAGGATTGAAGAATGCACAAACGGCCAAAAAGTTGACAGACTACTGCATATACTACTTAAGCTTTAATGCTAATACTTTGATACTTCATGAACCAAAGATTAAGAAATATATAGATTCTCAGAAGGTCTAGGAGAGCTTGAAAATTGCCTATATTGACTGCTTACCATGTTGGAAACCTTCACAAGTCATTGCAGGGTCACTGATTATGAAAGTAATTTGTATAAAATGTTCAATAACTCCAGGAACATAAATTCAATTTCATGTTAAATACATGTCTCAGATCTGTAGATTAATTGCATATGAAAATGTAGAAGGAAGCTTACTTTGTTCTTCAGAAACTCAGGATTTGTAGATAGGGACTGAATTAAAGCATTTCTGTCCTGTTTTCATGCAAGATGGCATCATTACTTAAAATCTTAACATATTCGAAGAAGTAAACAATTCAAGGAAAGCAAATCAAAGGCACATATTATCAACTACAAATTGTATCAAGAGCCTTTCAGGTACACAAGTTAAATTCCACATTGACATCATCATTATGCAATCAGCAAACCTTAATTGCTGCCTAAATGCAAAACTTACTTTGATCTTAGTAACTACACAACTGAGCATTTTTAATGTCCTAATCACTATCTCAACAATACTGTGGTAGCTGGCCAACAGGGATCATCTCCTAAATATTTTTGACAACACTAGTAAAAGATTGGGGCTAAATCTGGTGAATAAATGCAGATGTTTCTTTGTTCATGTTAGTGGCATACTATCCCACGCTACTTAATAAATGTTCCCTCAAAGTTAACCTCTACATTCCCTACTAACCTTAAAGGAATGAACCTTCAACAAATGAAGAGGAGCTTCAACCATGCTTCATCAGTTGAGTACATACTGTACATTTGTTAAAAGCATGTAATAGATAGAGAGAAAAAGAGTAAAAGCATATTGTTAAATATTTTCCATAAAAAGCCTAGTTGAAGGTAATCAACAATTACCAACAAAAAATCTGTCAGTTTTTATTAATAATACAATTTTTATCTGATTTTTAATAATAAAAAATGGCTTAGATTTTTTTTAACCAAATATTTTGAAATTCTCATTATTATTGGAAATGCATTTATCAATAATATTTCTTGAATCATATATAGGGAGAATATGATGGAAACATAGAGACCGGAAAAACTCTTACCTTCACCCAAAGCGCTGAGCAATCAAAATTGGTCAGCAACCATTTATGTGCATTCATGTTAAAAGAGTCAGCTTCCTCAACACCATCAAGATAGTGGCGATATTCCGGACATATACAAGCACTTCCAGCATATGCAGCATCCACATGAAACCAAATTCCATTCTTCTGTTCAGAGGCCACACAGAAAATATACTATTACCGTCCTATATAGCAAACTTTCAGGGAAGTCCTATGAAAAGTAATTTTCAGAGATCTTTCCCATGTCCACACCATTTAGAATCCCAAGGCCCCAGCACAGTTTAAGTAAAGATGTCCCTTCTTTATGTGCATTTTTCCATTTGCAAAGTTATTCAACATGCAGGGGGATAAGTACACTTTGTACACCTGGTTAGGGAGGTTATCTACAGAACTTCACCATAACATGTAAAGAAGAAGCCTTCTAATTTCACTAGCTTCGCCTAGTTATCTATTTTTTCCCCCATTTTTGTTTCAATTTATGTTCATCTGATAAATAGAGGTAGTTTATGCTCCATATAACACTTGGCATCCAATTTTGGTGCCCAAGATCAAGGAATGCAGCTATTCCATATTGACTATGTCATACTTTCTTTAATCACACTTAAATCTTTATTTCGGAAACAGCCAAGTTTAACATCACCTTCGCAATCTTTCCTAGAGGAAGCAAAGGATCAATAGCTGTTGATGATGTAGTTCCAACCTGCAAATACATGATAATGACACTTCGAAACAAAACATGAACATCTCATGTCAGGACTGCCAATTGTTATTTAACTTGGAAAAATTAAAAAAATAATCATTTTACCAAAACACTAAAATTACTTTATAAGGAAAAGGCTACAAGTGATAAAACATAAGGAAAGAGAGAGCGTAAAGTAACAAGTACTGGTTTTTTATAATTGCCATATCTTACAGTGGCACATAAAAAGAAGGGGACCCATCCCATATCAACGTCATGTGAAATTGTTTCACTGAGTAAATCTGGTGAAAGAGCATAATTTGTAGAAGAATCAGCTTTTAGCACCCTGATATTTTGTGGATGAATTCCTGCTATCTGGCTCAAGTAAACAAACATCACAAATTAAAATAGATCAATCGAAAGAAACAATGCTTGCAGGAACATACATCTGGTTCACCTTGTTCATCAGGAAAATTTTCAAAAGGGTTGCATTTGCAAAAAATTAAGGACATACAGATGGATATGCAGTAAGTTATTAAGTTCTGTTTTGTAAAGCTTGCTTGAAGTGGTATAATTAGAGTCTAGCAGGCATGTTACAAACATACCTGGCAGGCTTTCTGCAAAGCCGAATGTGTTTGATCAGAAGCATAGACCACAAGTTTCTCGAGGGAATTTTTTCCAACCCTCCCCAAAACTTTATCACGAGCTGCCAGTAGTACAACTAGAACAGCTTCACTTGCAGTGCCTTGAATAACTCCCCCACCTTGTCCTACAACATAATACCAAATGCGTTGAAGAACTTTATCGCAATAATTAGATCCTAATCTGACGACTAAATGGTTACCTGATGAGAGAAAATCTTCAGGTAATTTCAGCATTTTACCAAGCCAATCAAGAACAATCATTTCAAGCTCTGTTGCAGCAGGAGAAGTTATCCAGCTGAAACCCACTATATTAACACCGGCACTAAGCATTTCTCCCAAAAATCCTGCGATACTGCTGTTCGAAGGATAGTAAGCAAAGTAGTTCGGGCTTTGCCAGTGCGTCACCCCCGGCAATATCTTCGCCTGAACGTCTGCAATCAAACAGAAGATGAAGAAGTGCGACAAAGAAACATGGGTGAAACACAAGATAACACATTCAGCGACAACCAATGTACTTCCTACTCCTAGGATCACAGCTTAATAATAAGTAAGCGAATCTAAAATGAATAACTTAACCATCAAGAACGCTTTGCAACGATTCCGGTTGGGTTGGAGCAGAACCCGGCAGAAGTTTATGAAGATAGCCAGGCTGAAACCATTAACATTAAAGAACCAAGAGACATGCGAACATGAGAGATTAGCCAAGAACTTGATAGTAAAAAAAAAGAAGGATAACCAGTTCCCAATACGGAAAGGATTAATGCGATAAGAACAAAATATCCTTCATCATATTCTCAAGTAAAAAAGAAAAAGATGAAATTAAGAAAATGGGCAACCTCAACTTGACTGAGAACAGGGATAGTCTCAATGGTTTTGTAGTAATCAGCAATGAAATCAACCATCTTATGTCCACACTCTCTCAGTTGCTCAGCGTCCATCGGTTTCAACCCGCTCTCCCTCTCCCTGCAAAACAAAACATAACATAAAGAAGTAAACTTTGATCAAAAAGAAAAATCCAAAGCCAACGTTTTGGAAACTAAAGCACAACACTCACATTTGGTTGTGAATAGGGAACGCAAATGGATGCTGGAGGACGCGGAGTGTAGAGAAGAATTAGCTTTGTTTTGCAAACAAGGGAAGTGTAAAAGACGGAGGGAATGAAATCACTTGTTCCCTGTATGTAACTTAGTATATGTTCTGTTCTGTTTACAGTTTACACATAATTAAGACTCGACTCCTAGTCCTATCCTATTCCTATCTAGTCAGTGACGACAATAGACGGGACAAGTACACGGCTGCCACAACTCACCCGTCTCTCCTTTGCAACTAACGTAACGTAGATATTGTCAAAGTTTCAGTGTCCTTCCTGCATATGCAGATGCCTCCTTAGTGGCCCATTACCATTAGTCTTTCCAACTAATAAATTAGCGATAAAGTTCTGGATGGATCCCTGTCTAATTCTTATTTTAACATTCAAGGGGTTAGGGGTGAGCATTCGGGCCAATCGGGCCAAATTTGAGCAATTCGGGTTAAACCCGAATTACCCGAATTTTTTTTTATGTTACCCGGCCCGAACCCGAAATTATAATAACCCGAACTTTCCGGCCCGAACTCGAAATCGCACTTACCCGGCCCGAACCCGAAATTTTAATAACCCGAACTTTCCGGCCCGAAATCGAAATAGCACTTACCCGGCCCGAACCCGAAATTAAAATAACCCGAACTTTCCGGCCCGAACTCAACATTTTAATAACCCGAACTTATCCGGCCCGAAAATTTTGAGTTACCCGAAATAAATATAAAAGGAAGAGAGTCCAAATATTACAATTGACTAGCATAATTTGATTGTTAATTCTACAAGAAAAAAAACAGCCATAAAAAGTAGCCTGGTAAATGAAAAGTAGCATAATTTGATTGTTGCTGACTTGTCGCTGCCTGCTAATGGAGTCTGGTAAATCATGAAAGTCATCAAACTTCAGGTAATCCAGGCTCCAAAGAAATTTGTGACAATTCTACATTAGAAGAACATAAATTACATAATAAATCAATCATGCAAAAATATCACAATGTATAACAAATTGAAATATTAAATAATAAAGCCATAAAAAAAGAAAATTACCATTTATTGTTACCCGTAATTGAGGAGCTTATATACGCAAGACCTAATTCGGGTAATTGGATAACTCGAATTTTTTTCGGAGTTACCCGTCCCAAACCGAAAATAATTCGGGTAATACTCGGGCCGGCCCGATTTACCGTATTTTAGCATTTTATTACCCGAATAATGCTCACCCCTACATGTAATAGTAAATAAATTATTGTCAACATATATGGACAACAAAGGTTTTATACATAATAAACAACAAAATGAGTTAATTAATTTTTATAAGGTAAAATAACTGAAATAAATGAACTAAATTAGAGTCGTGTCATTATTTAGAACTTTGTTTTTTTGGGGGGGAAATCTTTTGTTCCATATGTACTGTGCCAAACTTGTACCATCTATTGTTAGCCACGCATTTCACAATAAATAAATTAAATAAAATGTGTGTCTCATGATGAATGGCACAGGTCGTATGGAATAAGTGTTCTGTTTCGGTGGTAGTTAATAATTTCACTTAATACAAGGTACATTGCATTGGGTATTTGATTATTACTTTGACGGAGAGAAAAAGAAAGCGTTTGACGAGACAATGCATGCGACAAGAAGAAATCCGTATCCGCACTAAGAAAGATGTGTTCCAAGTTCAATCTAACCTTATCAAAAACTTTTTTTATAATGGGGTTGTGTCATTTGATTTGATACCTTTTACAAATAGATTATGCATTACACATTTCATTTACTTTAATCTAAACTCTTACATTAATTCATTAAAAATTCATAAATGTGGACTGAAAGCTCCAGTTGAGGCAATTATCAAACTTGGACTCGTTTGGAAATGCCCTTATAGAACAATCATTAATTGCATGATACGCAGACCTCTCATTTAATCCTCTAACCATGTACTCTCTCTTGTTTATAATAAGTGTCGTTTTAGATATATTTTAATTATTTAAAATAAGTGACTTTGTATGCATGTTTATAATTTTACTTCCAAAATTAACCTTTAATTTCTCTCACATCTTAATTACACAGATTATACAGATCATATTTTCAAGTAACTTTAACATGTAATTAATAAGGGTATATTAGATATTTCATTAACTTTCTTAATAAGTGTGCATTTCCCTAAAACGACACTTATTATGAATCGGAGGGAGTAAATGTCTGTGATACGTCAACTAGCTGTAACTCGTACGCACGAAAGAAAACAACCAGCTTTTACCAGGTGGCAGGCATTGAACTTACTTCCTGTAACTCAACACGGCATTAACATTATATTTCCAATACCGAACTTTATTTCATTCATTCACAAAGGTTGGTACTTTTGAGGCGACAGAGGATCCAATTAGCTATTCTGTCATGCTCGATAAGGGATACCCAACCATAAATAAAGAGTCTAGATTTTTTGTCTAATATTATGGTATCTTATTGTGTCTAATAAATTTCAGCCATTTATTTATGTAGGGTCCACATGGAACTCGCATGGATCTCGTAAAATAAATGGTTGAGATTCTATAAGACATAATAAGACAAAGTAATATTGGAAAGAGGATCTGGACTCATAAATAAGACATTGTACATCTATAACTAATGCAGCTAACCTACCTAAATTTTATGCTTCAAAAAAAAGTGGTGGAACAACCTAAAAAGGAAAAGGAATGAGGGGAAAATGGGGCAGTCATCAATCTAAGTTATGTACAGTGGTAACAACCCCTGGTACACCCTAGCAAATTGTTGGCTCCCCAGTTAGAGTACAAAATATATAACTATATCACAGCATTACTGTCTCCGAATTCCTAGAGAGAACAGACGGAATGACAGCTTTGGACCATGTTCAGGAATTCCAACAGGAAAAGATCCAACATTTCTTATTCATGTAATAATTTCTCAGACAATTGATGTGCCCTTTTACGTGGCCGGCATGGATAACTGACTAAATTTGAGTTCCTGCACAATGGTTTGACAAATAAAAGACAGATATATCACTATCTTTTATGTAAAAATTAACTAAAACAAACATACGGATTGACATCATTCGAACTTCTAGATGGCTCCTTTACACTGCGTTTGGTTAGCGTCTTCGATAATTGGAGACGGAACGGAACAGAACGGAACGGAACAGAAACTGGAGACAGTGAGTTGTTTGGTTTATGGTGGACAGAATAGAGAATCTTGTCTCCGTCTCCAGGACAGATGTGTTTGGTTGTAGGGAACAGAGACAGAAAGTATTGCAAATGACGAATATGCCCCTAGTCTTTAATATGATTAGGAAGATGTAATTCAATGGTATTTTTATTATGAATGGT
>JANZLH020040326.1:0-20143 GCA_026770325.2 Erythroxylum fimbriatum
ATAAATAATAATTTTAAACTTATTTATTTTAAACTATTTTATTAGTATTTATTAATAAATATTGTATAAAATATTAAAATAAATTTAAATGAAAATAATTTATTAGTAATAAAAATAAAAATAATTTATTAGTAATAAAATAAAAATAATTTATTTTTAAGTTTTATTTAATTTATATTTATTATTACTTTAAAAACTTTGAAAAAAAAGGGGGGAAAAAGTGAGGTCGGACGGAGGGAGGGAAATTTTGAAAATTTTTGAAAATTTTGCAAAAAAGTCTCTCAATTTTTTAAAATTTTCAGTACGAGCCGATACCAACGAAATTAGCCGGTACCGACCGGTATTTTTGGCCGGTACCGACTATACCCGTACCGGTACCGGTTTCCAGCCGAAACGGAACGTACCGACCGATACCAGCCAGTAAGAATTTAAAACACTGTTCATGACTTGGGTAAGGATTCATAAAGGCATGTTCCTCATGTATTGACGGGAAAAATAAGACTAGACTTGGAAAAACAAAAGGAAATGGTACGGGGCACTTTAGCGTGTTTATATTACTTTTTTGACCACTTTAAAGATAACTTGTCGGCAAAATTTTCCACAAAGACATGGACTAACATAGAGAAAGGAGACTTGGAACGTGGAACTTGTGCTTATAACCATTCTTGACGTTGAAACTTGTGTTTTTCTTTTGTTTGCAAGAAAGTCCAGACTAAAGTTTAAAATAAAACTTAAATAAGTATGAAATCTATAGTCTTTTAGTTTTTAAAACTAAAATAAATTAAATTACTAAAATATAAATTTGCTTCTTTTAAAGGCTGTACATGAGGGTAATTTTTATATGAATTACAAAAACCATTGAAATCCGACAAAGTTGATTTGATGACAACGTATTAAGTTTAAGTTGATTTAAATCTAATCCAAAATATTCTTATAAATATAGACAACTTTAATTAATTTTTCTTTGTATTTTTAATAAATTAATTTAAGCTTAGACTTCATGTTACCTTTTGTTATTGAGAATTCAAGAAATTAAGTTAATTAAAGGTTATATAATCTTGAACTAAAAAAGTTAAATTATAAAACATATGGTCAAATAAGGGAGACTTGAAAATTTGGGGAAAGTAACAATTTACAATTTTATTTTATTCGGGGCTAACTTTTTCACCCGTAATTTAGTTTTTGGTCTGATTTTTCTTCTATTCTAGCCTTTCATTGGCTCTATACTCACATGAAATTTCAGTTGCTTCTTTTAGTGCAATTTCATCTCCTTTTATCTTCCAAAAACGATAAAGTGGATTCTTCTGATAAGATTTAAAATTATAAGTACAAGTATAATGTCGTAATTGTATTTAGATTTTAGTTTTATTTTATGATTTTGATTTTGATTTTGCTATTATTAACCATCAATCAAGAATAAAGAAATATATAATAACATCACATCTAACGTTCACTTCTCTTTTAATTAATAAAATAAATTATTGAAATAAATATTTTTAAATTTTTATAGAATTAAAATCTGTTTTGAAAGGTTAGAGAATTCAATCTTAGGTTTTATTTTTATGGTATATTCTCAAACAAAACCTTTAACAATTTTATATCTTTTTGCATTTTTTAGTGATTAAGTTTGTATTTTGTTTTTAAATTAATTTACGAATTTGACCTAATTTTAAATTATTAAAAAAATATAAACAAAATTTATAAAGTTATATGAACCTGCCATGGAGTTGCGTTCATCGCTTCGGTTATGAATGGTTTGATGAGGGTTTCGTAATGGATGACTGGAGAAAGAAGACTTGGAAAAATAAGTAAACGGTGGGGTAGAAGAAAACAAAAAATTATTATGATGTGAGTGGTCCCCTAAGAAAAAAAGGTTTTTGAAAAGTGCTTGTAAGGGGTTCATAAAGACATCGACATGACAAGAGAAAGAAGACTTGGAATTTGGAAAAATAGTGTCGGTGAAAGCTAGCATGTTACAGGAGCGAGGCAAGGTCTGGAAACTATTCTGCGAGAGGGATGCCTCGTGAGCTGGGATTCTAGAGATGAAGCCTTTTTTTATCAATCTTTTTTTATTATATATTTTTCAAGATAAAATTAAAGTATTTTTGTGGTTATATTTTTATAAATTAAGCTTTATAATATTTCTTGTTTAACTATTTAATAGATGAAGTAATAACAAATATATTCATAAAAGTATTGCAGCTCGCACCATCACTCCTTACTTGTTCATATGTACTAATTATTATTAAGTGGTAGAGAGAAGAAGCGAATATCTCAGTTGAGGTGTTATGATACTACAATAGTAATGAAAATTTTCTCATATTTTAAACTCATATAATTCATCAAAATATGAAAAATAATTTCTAACACTTTTAAATTATTAATTCCTATATAATTTATGATATATACAATTTAATTAAGTTATTTTAGTTCAAAATTATGTTCCTCTTTTATTTATTGACAAGAAAACTTAAAATAAAACTTAACAATTATAAGTTTCATGAACTCCTTTAATTTTCTAAATGAAAATAAGTAGCATTTTCATATTAACCATGCATTATATGAAGAAAATTTTGAAACTAAAAAAGTCTAGTTTTATGGACTCTTTTGAATTTTCAAATTGAAATAACAAAAACTACTAGATATAAGAGACTTATTACTATTATATTAAGATAATTTAAAATTAAAAAGCAAAAATATGATGTCAATTTTCAAAATTATATGTATCCAAAGGATATGATTTAAAATATTAGTATTACTATTAAGCAATACAAAGACTGTCATTTACCATGAGAAGCTTTCGTAATATTAATTACTAAAAGTTCAAGAAATTAAACTAATTAATTTTTAATAATTTATAAGATAAAAAAGTCATATAAGATTAAAAAAGTCAAATAATATATATACTATTCTCCAATCAAATTGCTTATTTAACGCCGGATTGAATACATATGGATTAATAGGAAAAGAAAGACTTTAAAAAATTATATAAGAAAATAAATAATTTACTCAATATTAACGGAAAAAGAAGAATTTAAAATATTTATAAAATTTTTTTAGAAATTGAAAATATATGAGAAATTTTAGAGTATATTCTTATTGTATATTTTTATTTAGATGAATTTAAATATTTTAATAGATTCTTATGCTTTTTTAAATAATAAGTTAATATTTTTATTATCTTATTTATTTATAAGTCTAGGTATTTACATTTATTTTTAATATTTTTGTTTATATTTTGTTCTCTCTTATATAGTACTAAGATATTTAATGGCTCCGAGATAAGTATGAAAGCAGATTCCCTTTGCCAAGTAAGAGGGTGCTTGTTCAGGAGTGATGGGAAAACTCATATTTAGTATAACACAGGTAACACTTTGGTTCCCCCATTTTAGCAGTGCTTCATTCCCTTAAATTACCAAAACAATTAAATGAACGCATTCCCCCATTCTAGGTATAGATATCTATAAATATTTTTTCTTTACACTTTTAATATATTAATTTGGATTTATTCATGTTAAATTTGAAATTTGAGTCTCAAAAATTTAAATTTGATCAAACAAATGAGTTTATTTTTGAAAAATATGTCTAAAATCTAAATAGCCTTAAGTTTGTAGTCTGAACTGATTTAAACTAGGACTTATATGTACCAAATATTTTATAGACTCTTAGTTTATGAAGTTTTCATAATATATTGAGTAGGTTTTATGTTTGAAAACATTTCAGTGCAATGAATAAGCTTACTTCTTGTAAAATTTCCGCAAAGATACACAGTCACAGACTAACAGAAAGAAAGAAGACTTGGAAAACTTAGGGAGAAAAAGCAGGTAATGGCTGTACCATATGTGACCTTTTAATCAGTATGTTTAACCATATTCGAGCATGAATTGCCGTGTAAAGACTGCCATTTACTACCTGAAGTCACGAACACGGCAAGTCCTTAACGCTTACCCTACCACTGAGAATTTATTAGGAATAATATTAGACTTATATGCTTCTATGATTAGGAATTTATTAGTGATAATATTAGATGATAATATATTAATAGAAAGTTTATAATTTTAAATATTGAGAATTCAAAAAATTAAACTAATTTATTTTTATATATTTTTAACGATAATTATATATAATTTATAATATAAACTATTTAAGAGTGTTATATATATTTATATATATATGATAAGGTGCAATTTGATTGGAAAATAGTATGATACATACATATATATATATATATACACCTTATCTTATTAATCACTTTAGAAATAACTAGTAAACAAACTTTTTCACAGTGACATGGAATAACGTCAAAAGTATATGTTAGACAAAAACTATACATGAACACACTAAGAACTTGCCGCGTTCAGGACTTCGGTAGTAAATGGTAGGGTAAGGATTCATAAAGTCATGGATTGACAAGACAAAGAAGACTTTGAAAAATAAGTAGATGGTAGGGTAACGGTTCATAAATGTGACTTTTCAATCAGTATGTTTGACCATATTGGAGCATGAATTGTCAAGAGAAGTTAATCTTCCATTGGCTGATAAGCATGTGATGTCCAATTAAGTCTATGTCTTAATCAATAAAAAATAATAATCAAATAAAATAAATAACTAATGTAAATCAACTCATAAAAATATTTTTAATTCTTTTTTATTTTATATGTGTGAGAAGGCTTGTAACCATTCTTTAGGTTGAAACTTATGCTTTTTCTTTGCACTTTTAATAGATTAATTTAGAATTATTCATGCTAAATTTAAAATTTAGGTATAAAAAAATTTAAATTGATAAAAATTTAAGTTTATTTTTATAAAATATGTCTAAAATCTAAATAGGCTCAAGTTAAAATATTTCTGGATTAAATCCAATTGGAATTGGTCTATTACAATTCCAAATTTCTTATCTCGTTGGGTCCAATTCCTTTTTTTCAAAAAAATACTCTTACTTTCTTTTGAAAAATAAAAGGAAAATATATATCTAAACCAACATTACAATGAGTTGAAAACTATACAAAACAAATAAAAGCAAATCTAACACAACTTATTTACATAACCAAGCTAAAGGTACCGATTATAATTCATGTCATCACATAAGATAGTGTGCAGATTTTTTGGTGTTAAGAAGACCGAATCCAATTAATTATGTTCTTTGCAAACCGATAGGCTTCAATTTCTTATGAGCAAATAATCGCAAGTTACACTCCTTCCAAAGGCTGTAGATGGTAGAAAAAAAATGGCACCTTGATAGATGATAGCATTAGGATAACCCTTCCATAAGTATTTAATAGCCCAAGCAAAAACACTATCCCAAAAGTAGGGAGAGCCCATTCCCGATAACAAATGTAAGATCATATTTCATACCACTTTTTAGTATGAGCACAAGAAAAAGAGGTGATCATAGTCTTCAGCTTCTAATTTACACAACGAGCAAGCAGAGTTCACATTTCCTTGCAAACAACATTTAGTCTTGAGTCTATCGAGGATAGCAAGCCACATGAGATAAAGGATGGCTTAGGAGAGTTAGAATTATGCCATAAAAGAGAAGAACAAGGTACCTTAATTAATCTCTAAGCATGTAGTAGATGACAAGACTTGTTGGTGAATTGCCTACTAATTTCCAACTTTTACAAGATGGCATCATCCTATAGCATATCAGAAATAGAAGGTAAAATGGGAGCTACTGTGTTGAAACCTCTAAAAGTACCCTGCCATTGGCCATTACAAAGAAAGAAAGAGACTCTCGGGTTATGAGAATTTCTATTACTAAAATGTCGAATCGAGGATGTAAAATAAGTGGACTGGAGTCTACCCAATTATCAAACCAAAAATAGGTCTGACTTTCATTACTGACCTGGTGCTTAATGTAAGGATCAATTATGTTACGCATATGCAACATTTGCATCATAATCTAAGAAAATTCCTTCCTAATGCTAACTTGCCAAAAGTTACCATTGTGAAATTGGTACTCGTAAAGCCATTTAACCCATTGAGCATTTTAGAAAGTGGTACTCTTACTTTTGAACTATAGTTATAGAATAAGAGTCCAGACATGTCAATCAAGAAAAATATATTTCTTTATATTTTACTCTTAATTCGTATTGGTCTTGGAAATAAAAAGAGGTTAAGTTTTTTCTCTCTAATAATTTTTCTCTTCTTTAAACTCAAACAAGATCATTACACTTGTATTAAAAAATATTTTCATATAAATATCAATTAAATACTTTTAAAAAACAAATTTCAATTTAATATTGAGTTTTTAATAAATATTTTTAAATAAAATTTATTAAATTTACAGTATTATAATTTATTAACAATTATATATGAAATATTCATAATTAATCTATATTAAGTAAATGATCTAACAATTAAACTTATAATCAATTTAAATAGTCCAATTATCTATCATTTAGTTTAGATAAATGATAAGAATTTAATTATGATAATTATACAAGAAATGTATTGATAAAAAATTTCATTTGTTATTAAGATTAGGATTCATTTTAATCTTTTGTTGAGAATTCAATAAATTAAGTTAATTAAAGATGATTATTCTATTATGGTTACATGATCCATGAACTAAACAAGTTGAGTTATAAGACATGTAGATACCCCATGAGTCTCAAATAACGAAGAATTAGAATAAGTAATGTCATATCAGTAACATTAAATAGAATGACAATAAGCTAATTAAACCTTAGCTGACACATCTCCTAAAGACTCTGACTTTCAAACCATGTTTCATATGAAGAATCACGGAAAGATTAGGAACCACAGGGTGTTCCTCCACTACCTGAATTTGGTAGCTGTGGATAACAGAAGCAGCAACTACCTTGATTTCAGTTAAAGCCACTTCTTTGCCAAGGCAAGTCCTTGGACCTGCATTGAAGGCTAAAAACTTGCTTGGTGGCTCATATTTGATCCTACCTGACTCACTAATCCACCTTTCTGGCTTGAATTCTGAGCAATCTTCACCCCATATTGGCTTGATTCTTGCCATTGCATATAGAGAAAACAGTATTTCCTTCTTTGGATCGATACGGTGGCCACTTGGAAGAACGTCGGCCTTCACTGGAGCTTTGTGTTGAAAAGGAACAGGAGGGTAGAGTCTTAACGATTCACACACTGCACCGTGAAAATAAAGTAGGTCTTTTAGTTCTTGTGGTTCAAAAAGCGGCAAATTTTCTGCTTCTTTGACTCTTGCAATCATCTTGAGCTCCTCCCTTATCTTGTCTTCAACCTGATGATTCATTGAAACATTCCACAGAAACCAAGTTAGAGCAGAACTCACTGTGTCTCTCCCTGCAAGGAAGAGATTCAAAATGGTGTCTCTAAGAAACTTGTCATCTGGTTTCGATCCCATAAATTCAACGTCCTTGAGATACGATGTTAACAAATCAACCCCATCTTCATTTTCTGTAAAACTGCAACTTTTCCAAAGTTCTTCTCTTTTCCTGGAAATATACTCAGAAACTACATGATGTAAATCTGCAGAAGCTTTGATCATCTTTCCTTCTTTTCCAATACCTAGCAATCTCTGCAACTTCCAAAATAATCCAGGCCTTATATGTCGATAAAATATCACCTCCATTGCAATGTCCATGGCTTTCGAGAATTTCACTTCTGGGAAATCTGCTGATAGACATTCGGGGTCGTAGCCAGTGACCAGCAAGCACGTCACATCGAACGTGAACCTCTGAAACAGATCTTGTAAGTCAACAACCGAACCTTTTTTAGCAACATAATCGAGGATTGGTATTAACCCTTGTTCCAATTTACTTCGACAAGTCCTGACCAAGAACTGGTGAAACCGTTGATGGTTCATCAAACCCTGAGCGATCTTTCTCTGATCCCTCCACGAGTCCGAATCCGCATTGAATATACCATCTCCCAAAACATCAAAAATCTTTGCGAACTTCTCACCTTTTGGAAAGTTCTCAAAGTTTGAGCTCATTATGTACCGGATGTTAATTGGATCAACTGTACAGAACATATCTGCACTCAACCACGGACTTTTGAACAAGAAATTGCACCCAGTTCGATCCAGAAGTTCTGCAGTTTTCTCATGGAAGTCTCCAAGGTGGGTGTAGATATATGGTAACATTCCAATGATCGGATAGTTCGTTGGAAGTCCATTGTTTTGGCGGATATAATAGCGTATAATGAGAAAGGCAACGACTGCTAAAAGGACCTCAAGAAGGCCAATTGACGCCATTGGATGTGTTCATGCTAGTATAAGTCTTGTGGATTGTTTTATATAAACTTTGTGGATCTCAAAAAAACCATGTCCCTTTTTATTTATCGCCTAAATCCTTATTGGTATTTATTTTAAATACTTATCCAAATTTTAAAACTTAATCTATTTGTTTAATTCTTCTTTTGTATCGATCTTATACGGATAACCATTTTGATGTTCATCTTATTTATCTTATCGTGTTACATTCCTCTTTTCATTTTATTACGATTATTTCATTGAGTTTTTCTCAATGTCGGATTAATCGTAAAAATTTTAATCCATCTAATTTTTCGTTTCAGTTTTTAAGTAACTTTTATTGTTAAAAATCGATAAATTTATTAATTAATCGGTTAATTTTTAAAATTAATAAGTTCTTACAAACTAAAATAAATCAATTAATTTTTAGCAATTTTTTTAATTGAACTTTAAATTCTTTAATATTTAGTCTAATTTAAAGTAATTAGTATTTATAAAATATTTTATTATTTAATTTTCATTAAAAATATTAATTTTTGTAATTATTTATCTAACTTAAAATTTTATGAATTATGATTAATATTTAAAAAGAATTAATTACTTTGTCATAATCAAAATTTCCGCAATCAGAATTCAGAACTCTGTAACGACAGACTTAGCTGGAAGAGACGTGACTCGTTGATAACTTCTAGCCACGAGACTGACTTGAAAGTCCTCACCTGTAATTATATTATACGAGATGAAATCAAAAAGAAGATTGTGATCTTGACTCAATTGGAATCTTTCAACTTTAAACGTAGTTATCATGACTTCGATATGATTGAAATTTCAAAAATAGTAACTTAGAAAAAGTTACTGTATGAGTCTTAGGACGGTAAAATATTTTTGAAATATATCTTATCTTCAGAAAGGCTAACTCCTCGTATAATCTCATCAAAATTAGATAATATATAAATTTTAAATTAGTAAAATATTTAATAAATTAATGGATTTAAATTACTTTTAATAATAATAAGTAAGTGATTAGTTAATTTTTATTTTTACATTTAATTAAAATATAAAATATATTTATTAAAAATTCACGTTTATATTAATATAAATAAGTCTGCACTCTTAACTTATATTTAATTGATATTTTATAAATTTAGTATTATAAGGTTAAGTAAAATTTTAAATTATAATTATAATTTATACCTTTTATTATAAATTTTCTTTTTATTAAGTATTTTTCGAATTTTTGATGTTGACCTTCATCAAATATACTTGTGAAGGGTGATTACTAAATCGGATTCTTTTTTGAAATTAAAGGTTGTAAAAGACTTTTAGAAGCATTAATTATGAGAGAAATTATCGGTAGCCTATCTTTTATAGGATCTTCAAAGCACCTATAAGTCTATAACACAATTAATAATGGCTTATTATTGAAATCCAGATCTTCTGTCCAATATTACTTTGTCTTATTCTGTCTTATGAAACCTCAGCCATTTATTTTACGGGACCTACGCAAGATTCATGCGGAATTCACATAAATAAACGGCTGAGATTTATTGGACACAATAAGATAGCATAATATTAGACAGAGAATCTGAACTCTATTATTGCTACGTTCTCGTTGTTATCGTCATCATTATTACTTGTCCTAAAGTTAATCCCCCTCTACATCACGGAACCAGATCTTCTGTCCAGTTTTACTCTGTTTTATTCTATCTCGTGAAATCTCAGCCATTTATTTTGCGGGATCCACGCGAGTTTCATGCAGACCCCACATAAATAAATGGCTAAGATTTATTGGACACAATAAGACACCATAATATTGAACAGAAGATCTGGACTCCTACATCACTCCTTTCTGTATATATAAATGTGAAAATAGCTTATACATTTTGATCTAAGTTCCTTTTTTTCTAATCATTTAATGTCCTCTTTCTAGTCATTTTTTTGAGATAATATATTATAAATTATCTAATCTTTTAAAAAATTCAATTTAATATTTAATTCTTTAAATTTTTAATTAAATTGATTAACTTTTTATAACCTAATTCTGTTAATAATTTACTGATTTGGTTAACATATTTTTATTCGTAATATTTAGAAAATTAATTAACAACTAATTATCTATGTAAACTGAAAAACACGACCTGACGTGCAAAAGGGGTTATGGCCTTATGGGTTAAATGTTTTACTCACGTAGATGATTAGTTACTAATCAATCTTCTAAGTGAACATCTTACAAATAAAAAAGATTTTGTTACCCTTATTTATGTTATAAAATATTAGTCACTTAATTAAAAATTTTAAAATATTAGATACTAAATTAAAAAATAATCAAAAAATAGATAATTAGTATCTGTTATCCTTACTTTTACGGCTGAACATGTAAGAACTTGGCAGTTGGCGAGTATATGGAGTGCCAATACAGAGCCAAAAGCGTGCAAGAAAAAGTACCATCAACCATGACTTGCAGTTACAGTTTATCGAACCAAATTTAGGGTAAACACTGTATCTTTACGTTTCGTCTTCCTGAAAAGCTTCAGGTTTCAATGTCTGTATATGTTTTGAGTTCCAATTTTTATATGCATCATAGTATTTGCAAATTAGGTTTTTGATATGGTTCCAACTTTTGTCTTTTGTCACCTTAGTTTTTGTTCATGCATCAATCTTTCTTACAAGCTTGTCTTTGGTAAAAAACTTTGTCTGCTCCTTTTACCATATGAACCATGAAACGTGATAATACATCAGCAAATCTGAAAGATAGGATCGTGATCTGGGCTTCAAGGATTGTATACATTTCTAAGACTCTGTTCTGTGTTTAATTAGATGAGGAGGTACCATACATAATGCTTTTATTATGAAGAAGCAATTAAAAGAAGACAAATCTTAACTATAAAGAGATAATGACAAGGAATAGACTATATATTAGAGTTAAAAGCACAGTACTGCAATGACGAGCCACATAACAGTGTTAGGTCATAAGCCTACGATTGGTAACAACAATCTAGCCCAAAAGTTTATATCGATCCAACCCCATGATGAACAGCACATAAGTAGTTCCTATTCTTCAGGCCGTGCTCCAAAAAGTTGGGAAGTCCAAAACCCAAGTGTAAGCAACATACACCATACGTTGAGAACCAAATCCCACATCAGATAAGTCACCAGATAAAAATCACTTTCTGGTCCTACTACATCTCCTTGCTAGGCAGAACAGGGTGCACAGTGACTAAAGGTGGGAATCAAAAGATAGTATATATATAGATGCACGTATAGTATTTAGGTTTTATGAAGAGGAGGAAGACGGAGGAGAAGGTGTTCGCATACTCCAACCACTATTAGTTGATGAAGGGACCATGAGTGGCATCTGATTATGGTGGTGTTGGTAGTAGACAGAACTAGGGCTTCCATGATTGTGCACTCCCTCATAGGTGGTTATAACATATCTTTGATCCTCGCTATCTCTTTCCACTCTTTTCTTTACACTGCATCCTCCATTTGAACATTTATAGTAATTCCTTCACAATTTGTGAGATCAAGATCAGTCACCAATCTATAAGTAATCACAGATTGTTTCTTCAAATGAATATGAGAGGCATGCAAGGTAAGAACTAAGAACATATGATAATTTGGCCAAGCATAGCTTTGGAAACATTGTATATGAGCAAAGTGTTGATTTTATAAGCTCTTAAACTTGGGATTTGCAACCAATAGTATATGCAAATTGACCACTCTCTGATCAACTTTGGATGTACTCTTTAAGACATCTATCCGCACAACAAGAGTAATGAATGTAGGAAGTAGAGATATATGGAAGTCTATAAGCGGTAACTGAATCGAGTATGTTATGTAACTCAATAAGTACTTCATTCGGTGTTTGTTATTTACAGACTATTATGTATTATAAGTTTTAATATTATATATATATATATATATAAAAGAGGTGTGTTTGCTCTAGAACTCATATAACCATAGGTTTCTATGGCACACCATAGTGAATGGGGTCCTTTAACAAGATGGGGTAGACACTTCTTCTGCAGTGAATGTAGTCCACTCACTAGTTTAAGTGTTATATGAATCCCCCCTTCCCCTCTAAAATCTAGTGGATATCTTTGTCAAGTTTCCCAACAGGTACATGGACCACGGTTCCATCCACTTGACAAGTGTGTGTATATATATATATATATATGGTGCAAGTAATAGATTTATGGCGGCTATCATTCTTTTTTTTTTTTTTGAATAATTTGTGAGGGATGTAAACTAAATAGAATTATTGGACTGAGAAAACAATTGCATAATATTATATCAACAAAAAATGAATAATTTATAACTTTTGTGAGTTGGATTTAGTTTTAAGTTTCATGTTATTTAATTATTAATAAATTAAGTTATTTTAATTTAGAACAATAGTGTGGTTGCCTTGAATTACTATACCACACATAATTTATAAAATAGGAAATTAGATATTGATCAAAGGACATAATTTATTAAGCATGAAATGATTTAAACCATATATATTAAACTTTTTAAGTTTAAATCCAAATAACAAACTACCAAGAATTTTAATGCAATCAACCCAAAATGATTCATAATTGAAGCCATTTAATGCTGCGGATACAACATAAGGCAGGAGTACCTCCATCAAGGTTTAAGTCTTAAAAATTTAGACTATCTTAATCTTCCTATAATTATGCATTTGTCAATACTTTTATTAGACTACTATAGTTTTTTTTATACCAACGGATCACCTGCTCCCAAAAGCTTGTGTTATTCTATTCCTATTGAGATCCATTCATCCATTCAATAGGATAGAGAAAAATTAGATAGATGGATTTCAATGAAAACAAAGTAGCACAAGCTTTTGGGAATCGGTGATATGAACTCTTAATGTTGCCATATAATAGATTTATGGATAAAAGTTGAAATCAATAGCAAAAGTTTGTTGAAATTTTGTAAGTTTATGACAATTTTGATAGGATGAACTTGAAATGGCAATAGAAAACAGAAAGCATGCAAATATACAAAAATTAACCTATTTTCTCCATAATTTTTGTGTGAAGATTAACATCTTCTTAATTGCATATCCTAAAGAATTGATTAAACCTATCAGTGAACATATGCTTCACACAAATTCCTATACAAGTACCATATATTTGTTAGGTTGTGCTTTTGAATCATTAGAAAAATACATAGAGATAGTATGTCATCAAAAAGGGGAAAGTTTTAAACATGCAAAGCAAGGTTGTGAAACAAAAAGACACACTCTCATGAACATGTTTTTTGGAAGGAAAATGAGCAGCTAGGACAGTAGATATCAAATAATATCAGATGTGATTGATCGAGCTCCAAGCAAGACATGGCTCTCCCACTTGGTACTGTGTTTTGTGTAATAACAATGACTTTTTTTTGTTTTTTGTTTTGGTTCAAGGTACTATTTTGATGCTGTGTAGCGATCACGGCTTCGAGCTAGTCCTCTCAATTAAAACCATCGTACATAGGTCTCTTCAGTCACTCTCACTCAACGTCTAGGTAGCTCTTTCACACAGTTTTTGAGTATGAGGTTCGCAAATAATGGATAGAAGATGATAATGCAGTTAAATGATGGTCGCACGATCCAATACTTGAAAAGGTTGAAGAGACCGATGACCACAAATTCTATTGACACATACCCTTTTTCTCATTTAGGAAAGTCGAGTTGTAGCAATGAAGTTTATCAAAAAAGAATTAGCAGAAGTAAAAGGGTTGAAGAAGATAAGCTCATAGATACCATTTTTTCCTAGTAACTCGAGAGAAGGAAAGAAAGATGGATAGCTTTCATAATAGTAGCAAACAAAAGAGTAGGAACACATGTTTTGCATATCGAAAGTCGAATTCACTACGTATACAGTTATATAGATGGAATAATTAGCTCAAAAATTGGTAGGTGATGATCGATCAAACACGAGAGTGAATGTATGCAAGAATGTGATGTATAGAATCAAAGATCGTAGGATATAGTAAAAATTAAGCATGAACATAAATAGAATTAGCTTATTCTTGAATAAGCACTTACCTTGGATTTGGGCTGTTCTTCACAGATTTTTTACCATACTTCCTCCATTTGAATCCATCATCCATAATCTCCAGCTCCGATTCTGTTCTAAATGCAACTCGATTCACCATTTCCATGTTGGTCTTCTTAGCTTTATCTTTACATTTACTGAAAATTTGCATAAATTTGAAGAAGACAAGAGATTATATATAATTATCTTCCTAGAAAAGAAAGATGAAGACCTATTATCTTCCTAGAAAGGAAAGATGAAGACCTATCATTACCGATGAAAATATAAAACTGAAGAAAGAGAATTAATAATACCCCACTCGTGTGCAAGGATAATTACAGCAAATAATCAAAATGGTTTGTCACTTACATGCTGCTACTAGTGTTTCTTGATGTTGCACCAGTGCTATATCCATCATTGGAGCCACTTCCGAGCAGCTGATTCGACGACACCAAACTCTGCGACGACGAATCATCAGCAAAACCCGGATCGAGTATCAGAAAATCCGACATATCTAACTCGAGTGAAGGGTCTATGTTGTCAGTAAAGGAAGCGTGGTTAAGGTTAGGGTTTTGAGGGCAGTCCATTGCCTGATATGAGCAGTTGTGAGAGAGAAAAGACATGGGAAGGTTGGACTTGGAGGGGTTGGTCTCCAATTTACATAAATATATAATAATCAAAGAAACTAAAGGCCTAAACACCAAAAGCTAAAAGAAGGTTTTATTTTGTTTTTCCTCTGTAGCTTCGCTCCTTCATAGACAATTTCCTTGAATGATGCAACGAAGGTACCTAAGTGGTGCCACGTTTCGTGATCAGAACACGCAATGCTGATCTCATGCAATGACGTCACTTGTCGTTATGTTTGATGGTGCTCTTCTTTTGCCTCAGGAGTTAGGACCACATCGGTGCATATATAATGCATATAATACATACATATATGTGAGGTAGTGTGTGAGGATGAGACGATGCTATTCTTCAAATACTTATCTGCGATAGGCTGATGGGTATGTTGTGTTGCCATTCATGTTATAGAAGATAATGATCTATGATCATGATGTAACATCCACGTTTACTTATTTAGCACTCTTCGAATCATGTAATTATAACCTCTACAAATGGGCACAATATAGTCTATTTTTAAAATAACCTTAAAATTTGTACGAAAAGTTAAATAAGTGAGATAAAAGGTTTAAGTCGATTAATATTAGATCGTTATAAAATCAGTTAAATATTAAACAAAATTAAATAATTTAAGATGCGGTCTATAAAATCTGTTAAATATTGAACAAAATTAAATAATTTAAGATACGATTAAAAGAGGTTATGTTTGTACATTGAAAATTTTTGAAATTTAATAAAAAAATTATTAAATAAAATTAATAAAATTATTTTAATTTATAAAAACTTATTAATTAATAAAACTTAATCAATTATCCATTTTTATAATAATAGTTATTAAAATAAATAAAAATAATAATTTTGGCCCGATTTGTTGTGCCTGGCCCGGATTTGGCTAAGTTATAGGCCTAAACTGCTTGAACCGATCGAGCCATGAGTTGGACATAGGTGAAGACTGTCCCAACCCGACCTTGCCCGTGCCCTGACCGGAAGCTATAAATAGCTGACGGGCTAATTAGCCCATAACTCGTCCCAACCGCCCAATTTCATCCCTATTTATAACGACTAGCAGAATAACACTGCGCAAATGAGCAGTAATATTGCCCTGTGAATTTAATTGATTATAGAAAACCTGCAAGAAAAGCAACGACTCTCCGGGGTTGTTTCCTGGAAGGCCACTCTGACGCTCAAGTCAGTATTTTGAGAGTTTTTGGCTTTGGAGAACAAGAAGACAACTAGGGTTTGTAATTCATACCTCCATCGTGGCTGGACATTACCTTATATATTCAGTAGGTTGCCCTTAGGTTTAGGTCTCTACGTGAATCATCGTGTTTGCATGGGAGACGATTTCCTATTCTTGGGCTGTTAATGTCTGGGCTTGAAGTTGGGCTTCACTGGGCCGGGCCTCACTAGGCCGACCCGACCAAGTTTAATGTATAAATTAAAATAGGAAATGTAGAAATATATAAAGCAAGATTAAAAACTTTGTAATTAAATTATAAGATTTTGAGTAATAAAATTGGTCGGGTCGGCTAAATTGGCTCTCCTAGGCCTAGTACCAAGCCCAGATGACCATGGCCCGACGTGTACGATCCATTCGGCGGAGCGAGCGTTAGACTCCCATACAGACACAATGACTTACGTAAAGCCACGCCCTTGAGCAAAGCTCGGGCCGATATTCGACAAGTTTTCGACACGCCACGCCCTTGAGCAAAGCTCGGGCGATATTCGACAGGTTTTCGACACGCCACGCCCTTGAGCGAAGCTCGGGCCGATATTCGACAAGTTTTTTTCGACACGCCTAGCCCTTGAGCAAAGCTCGGGCTTCGATATTCGAATTCGACAAGTCTCGACATAGCTTTACCCCCGATCAATGCTCGGGCTCCAATAATGTTCGATCAGATTTCAAATAAGATAAGAAATAGAAATAACTCTCGCGCATCCGATAAAGATACAAAGCTAGTTAAAGACCGGTAAATTTTTATATCAGAAAGCTTGGCCCCGGCCACAAGCCCTACCGGGTGGTTCTTGGAAAGGGAAATAGAAGTAAACATTACTCCTTTGGAGGGGTAGGCGAGCTAGAAACTAGGTCAGAAAAGGTAGCCTCGGGGGGCGGCAGCACAATAGGGGCAGGTTCAGGAGAGACACCCTCGATAAATTGATCTTCCTTCTCGTCCGAGCCCTCCCCGTCTGAGCTAAGGTCTAGCTCATCATCCGGAATGTCTCGAGGTTCTTCCTCGATCTTTTCGACGAGTTCTTTTAGAGAAAGGCCGAGATCGGGAGGAACCATCGTTTTCGCATAGTCCTCAAAGGAGAGAGGGCCGGATCCGTCCGGAACATGAATGCTATAACAACTCCGCAGGGTGGAGAGAATTAGGTCGCAAGCGTACTCATGGCACTCCTCCTCTAGATGTCGTTTTTTCCATCGCTTAATGGCAGCGATCCTCTCCCTTTTGATGGACTTTTGCAGCTTCTTCAGTTGACCTTCAGCTCTTGCCCTGTCCTTCACCGCCTCGTGACAATCCTCCCGGAACTTGAATTGGAGCTCTCGCGCCTCTATTACTTTAGAATTGGCAGCGCGTATTTCGTCTCTCAGCTCTATAACAGTAAGCTGCAGCATCTCGCATTTCTTCTCCAACTCAGCCTTAGCCGCGGTCGCCTGTTTCTTCTACTCCTCTCCCGAAATTAGCTGAGCCTTGAAAAAATCCCTATCGTTCTCCAAAAGCTTCTTTTCTTCCTCCAGAGAAGTAACTTGAGCTCGCGTGATGTCTCTTTCTTGCTGCATTTCTGCCAGTTTGTCTTTTGAACCGTCGCGCTGCTCAACCAGCTGCGCGATCCGGCGGTGCGACTTAAAAGCCCATGCCAGATCTCTGGCACAGTTTCGAACAAGACGGGCCGACAGTGTTAAGTCATCCAGGGAGTCGAGGTACTCCGAATCCGTGGGAGGCACAATATTTTCAGCAATGTAAAGTGCCGCCCCAACACTCCTGAGCGACGCGCTCCTCTCGAGGTTAATCACCGGTTGCCACCTATCGACATTCGACAATTGTTTTTTCCCTTTGCCTTTTTCCAACTGAGCCACACGATTGTCCCCTTTTTTCTGCTTTTTTCCTTTCTCCCTAGTGGAGCTTGCCGAGCGAGGAGGTGGGTCAAGAACTCGGGCGACTTTTCTCTTTTTTAGAAGAGGTTCAGCTCCCTCATCACTCTTTTTAAGAAGAGGTTCAACCTCCTCATCATCTCCCCCCAAATCCACCAATTGGGCTGGCACGGGTGGTTGCGCGAGCTCTGTCACTAGGGCGAGTGTGGTTAACGGCTCGGAAATAGTCGGCTGAGCAACCTCCAAGCTAGTTTTCACCTTGCCCGGTTCTTTGCTCTTTTCGAGCGGCTCAGCAGCTCGCCGTTGACTCTTGGACGCGTCGGAGGCTCCGGAAAAGACGCTAGCTCTCGCCATGGCTGCACAAACATGAAAACAGGTTAGAAGATGAAACCAAAAATTCACAAGCACAATAGATAGTGAAATCATAAAGGATCAACCAGGAGGGGCATTCTCTCGTCCTAGCCGGCTAATACTGGGCGGAGGGTTAATAAAAAATGAATTGGCTGAGACCCCCCCGCGATACGCCACAAGCAGACGATCGAAGTCATATTGGCCAAGCGTTTTAATGCGATCAACGAGCCACTTTTCTTCCCCATTGAGAAGCAGACTTGACATATCGTTCCACTGCTCGGCCAGGGGATATCTCCAAGGCTCGGTTCCAAAGGGTGACCCCGGAGGCCTCACAAAGAAGTACTTCGTCCTCCAAGATGGGACCTTTGAAGCCGTCCCAGCAGGGCGGTAGCTCGCATCTCTGTATTGAAGAGTAGGAATCCCGGCTCCAGAGGATGGGCTCTGGTTCATCCTCAAGAAGTGGCGCAGGACGCCGACCGATGGGGGGCAACCGAATTGATGACACAGTAAGGCTAATCCATTAATAAATCTCCAATCGTTTGGAGGAATCTGACTCGGTCTCAGTTGATACGTGCGGCACACCTCGTTAATAATAGGGACATAAGGAAGCCTTGTGCCACCAATGGAGAAAACGGCGTCTGAAATAGCGAAGTAGCCTCCGTAACTGCTATGAATCCGCTCGTTCGCGACCGCTACTCGGGGTCCCCACGCCAAGGGGATGTTGTTCTTGAACACGAGGCGACTTACATCCGCCACGGACAGTGTTGATGGGTCACCCGGGAGATTCTCGACAATCAGCCCATCGTTTCGGGCACTCAGTCCAGCTTTCTCAGTTCTTTCTACTTCTGGCGCCTCATTTCCGCCAGCCTCCGGTGCCTCCACTATTTCCGCCATAGGCTCTAACGGCCCAACCACTAAAGCCTCTTCAGCAGTCTCCCCCCTAAGGCTAACTACCCCGATAGAGCTAGTCGAAGACATGATTATAAACGGAAAAATCTAGGGGATATAGAGGAGCAGTGGACGTACCTAGTTAAGAATGGAGGTTTGTGGACGATGATGAAAAGATATTGTGGTAAACTGCAAAGAGCGGCTGAAATGAAAATTCGGAAATCAGAAGTCAGGGAATAAGTGCGTGAAGCAGAAACGGGAGGTGACCACTGGGTTTGCAATTTATAGTGTCGACTAAACGAGAGTACCAATCGAGGATAGGCGCGTGGCGCAATTCTAGCCGTGGTGAAACGCGTGGCAGAATCTGAACAGCAGTCAATAAGTTTTTTCGAAAACCGGAAGCGGCGTGACGGTTGAAATGACGTACATGATAGGGCGTGATAGCGCATGACAGCTATATGGGGCAGTTAAGCAGGCGTATCATTTGAAATCCCCAACGGGACTGGGCAAATACGAATCGCCGCATCAAAATTAAACCTACCACCGGCGAAGTTAGACCGCTTTCGTAGGGCACGCCCCGAACTATCATTCAGCACTACGGCACGCCAAACACTCGGCCTTATTTCCAAAGATCCCGGCCAAGCGACCATACCGACCTAACAATGAGCAGCCCGCACTAGCGATGTGCATAATGTCGATATGTCTATATACTCCATCGACCACTCTCTCTGATCAGAGTCGAGGAGTAGGGGAGGCTCCCAATAGTAAGAAGTCGTCTCTCATGCAAGCACGTGGATGGACGTAGAACCTAATGGGAACCTAGCCTACTGCATATATAAGGTAGTGTTCGATCATGATAGAGGTACAGACTGAAAAACCCTAGTAGCTTCATTATTCTAAAAAATCCTATAAAGTCTGACTTGAGCGTCGGAGGGACCTTCCGGGAAATAAGTTTCC
>JANZLH020041365.1:0-20093 GCA_026770325.2 Erythroxylum fimbriatum
TTAAACAAAAATAATTTATTTTTAAGTTTAATTTAATTTATAATTATTATTAGTAATAAAAATATTTATTATTACTTTAAAAACTTTGAAAAAAGGGGGGAGGGAGGGAGGAAAATTTTGAAAATTTTACAAAAAATGTTCCCAATTTTTTAATTTTTTGTACTAATCGATATTTGATTAGTATTTTAAATATTGGCCAATACCGATCGATACATCTGAAACAGGTTGGTACCGACCGATATAACCCACCCTTTATACAGTACTGAACTACCGATTTTAGTCCGATACAGTCCAGTATTTAAAACCCTGCATAAAACTCATTCATTAATTTTTTCAAAACCTATATACAATTTAACTTCAAAAAAGTCAAACGGCGTCTATTTAATATCTTAACCAATAATAGAAGGCATACTTAATTTATTTATATTTTTTTACGAAAACTATCTCTTTCACACTCAATAAAGTACACAGAGATCTCTTACGTAAGAAGGAGTATTCATCTTCCAAGAGGGCAAAGCGTGTGTGGTGTCAAAAGCACCCCAAAGGTCAAAAGAAGATAATTTAAACTTTTCAGGAAGCGTCACAGAAAGTTTGAATCAAGTGGGCAAACGGGATTTCCACTACCATTTCAACAATTGAACTCCTCGTCCACCGAGAATAAAATGGTTTATAATAAAATAAAACGTAATATTATAAAATTATTTTTTGAGAAAGATAGAAAGATATACTAAAATATTGATTGAAAGAAAAATTCATAATATAATATAATAAAAAATTATTTATTATTTTATATTATCTCGTAAATTTTTCAAATTGAAAGTTTCTTATTTTTACTATGTAAGATGAAACGAGATGTAATATAAAATCTTCCTCTTTCATCTAATTATATTTTATTATAAATTCTCGTCTTAAACGATGGAATAATATTACATTTCATTTCATTATATTAATAAATCTTTAATCAAACATATCCTTAAGCACAATTTCGTCCTACCTCCCAAAAAGACGGGTGACTCGGAGTGGTAGCGTACGAACCTACCATTCGATGATCAGATTATACATCTTGTCTTGTTTCCAAAAGGTAATTAAATTTCTATTGAGGTTTAACATAAATTGGGATTAATAATTTTATGATCAAATTTTTAATAGTAATACTAAAATATTATAACTTTGAATTTTAATAAAAATAGTCTAATACTAAATTGTTATTAATGCGGACAATATGATAAGTCACGTCATATTAATATTTTTACCACGTGATCGCCATATATTGTAGTCCCAAATAGTGCAACTAATCACCATTGCACATACCCTTTTAAGGGAAAAGTCAGTTTTAATGTCAAGTAGTAAGAGTTGGCAAGAAAATGATGCTTTTTGGGCCATGTTTGTCTACTCAACTTGGTGACTTCTGACCACATTCTACTCGTAACTGCTCTCTGTCCAGTGTCTATGGCTCAGCCAAGACCACACTTTCACGACAACTTTTTTCTCCTGTTAGGAACTAAGAAGATAGGAATATAGGAATATCCTCCATTTGAAGAGCATCTGTCTTCTTCAATCCTTGAAAAACATGCCAAAGTCATTTTCTTTACGTCATGTTTGCAAGAAACTAAGGGTCCATACTAGATATTGTCCACAATTCAGCTTTCTGAGATCATATTCAAGTGGTTTTGAAGCTTGGAAGCTAACGCCTCTGGATTCAAAAGTTTTGGACAAATGAGTCGAAAGACTTTCAAGCATTCTTCGAGATACTGATATTCTTAAATTATGATATATTACATCCAAAAATGTACATACAAACAACAAGATTTCATTGAGGACTACCTCCTCTGAAGGAGTGCATTCACCTATGAAGGAGAAGGCTGTTTAAGACACCTCTCCTACCTTCTAAACACCAGGGGAGGGTCTTCCTCTGTTCAGTTTAATGACCAGAGATTGTAATTAATCACACACAAGGAATGTAATTCAAAACCTCGTACTTCTTCGTCACGAAATCAAACTTCAAGTGTAGCTACTGGGGGTCTTGATGTTGTAGATGCTTGAGACCTTGATTCAGCAATTTTTGCAGCTACCTCAGCAACAAGAAGTCTGGTTAGAAGCAGACCTGCAATTAGAGCTGCGATCATAAGCATTGTGAAAACTGCACTCCAGCTGCGATCATAAGCATTGTGCCCTGCTAAGATTCCTCCAAGCACTCCTCCAACGTCAAACAGAGTTGACAAGTTTCCAGCTGTCTCACTTGATAAATATTTACCATCAATAGCTGCAAGATTCAAGAAACAAAGTTTTAAATCACATAGAATGAGTCATCTACAACAGAATACAAAAGTTCCAAATATTCAACACGTAATCAGAAGTTAAGAAATCCAAACTACCTGTGTGGGATATGTAGAAAGGAAGCCAATAGAGAAATGTATAAGCCACCAATTTGGCGAAAAATAGACACAGAGCAAAAGGAGCAACCCCAGGAATTTTCCATGCTTCAATGAACCCCACTGCTTTCGCTTTTTCGTCAGAGTCCGAACTCAATAAAGGCTCCGTAATCTCATCCCCAGTTTTCTGTGTTAAATCCTCCAAAATGTCTTCATCTCTGTCAACTCCAACAGACTCCGGATTAACAGGGAGGAAAAGGAAAACCATCAAGCCAACAAAAGCAATAAGAAGGCCGGGGACAACAAAGGACCAACCCCAACCATAGCTCAACATTGCAGAAGCAATCAAAGACCCCGAAATGTTGCCAATGGAAGTGTGGGCATTCCATATACCCATAATTAGTCCTCTCTTCCTCTTTCCAAACCAGTTACCAACCACAGCTACAACTGAAGGCCATCCAGTTGATTGGAACAAGCCTGCGACCATTTGTACCACCAAGAAATAGTAGAAACTATGTACATTTGCCCAATAACCAACCCCAAAGAGTGAAGTAAATAGACCAGTTCCAACCATGCCTATTGTCAAAAAAATCCTTAAATCAAGCCTATCACCCAAATGTCCAGCGAAGTACATCCCAAATGCATATACGGAGAGAAAAGCCACGTCAAGTTCACCAAGTAATGCAGTTCCATCTGATCCATTGAATGGGGACCAACCATCTCCAAGTACCCGTGAAAGTCCTCTTTTCTCAATTGGCTTGCTCACATAAGTAATCCTCCATGGAGCAAATTTTAAGCCAAAATCAGATGATTGTGGATCAAGGGTACTCTTGACAATGCTCGTGGTTTTTCGAGTAGCATGATAGCTAGCGTATGCAAAAAATGTTACAATCAAGACAATGGCCTGGTAGGCTTTATAGGAAAGTCTCCTTCTCTTTACGCACTCTAAGAATTGGATTCCGAGGGGCTTGCTCTCGTTCTCAGATGATGCTTCTGATAATGGTCCCATTTTTTGATTCTTAACTCCACTTGGCATAAAAAGGAAGTCTAATTTCAAAGGAGCAAGCTGCAGGAAAAGAGAAAGCTAGTGAGAACAAGAGTAAAAATAAAAGTCCAGAAATCGCTGACACAATTAGTTACTTCAGATCGTACAAGGTCAATGTTCAAAGATAATCTCAATTTTGTCTCTATTGAGTAGAAAGACAGGAATTCAATCGTAACAACTGAACTGATTTATAGCAAGCTCTTAAATTCACAACCATAAGCAGAGAAAACGAAGAGGAAAAGTGGGAAAGAAAAAAAGACATCAGGAAGACGAAACGTGTTTCTCCAGCTTCTGCAGTAATTAAGCAGGCCATACTCAAAACAGAGCTATCTTCAAAATCAAGTCAAATTAATCTTCTATGGGAAAAGAATTAAACCATGGAACTTTCCGAACTTCCAGTGGCGGTGTCAACGGGAGATGGGCTGCGAGGGAAGAACTTGTGTCGTCGGTTAGCCTGCAAAAGGGACGCATCGGAAGATAGAAGAAGACGATTAGGTGATCAAAAGTATACTTCTTTCCTCCAAAAATAGCCCAAAACAATTTCGTTTTACTAGCCCAAAAACCTTGCTAAACTTGATTCTTAAAAGTAGAAACTTGATTTCAGAACGCAAAAATTTCAGAACAAGAAACTATAAGAAACACAAAAATCAAGCAATGTACTTACCTTTCTTCGTATCTTCAGAATAAATACTACTTGAGAATTGCCGTAGATATAAACATAAAAGGTAAAATAAATAAACTTGCGACAGCCTTAAGGATGGGAAATACGACGATCAATTAATGATGCTGGAGAATTTCAGAAACGTGAACAGCGGCAGCCAAGGAGAAGTTGATATGCGATGGTCTATGAAATAAGAAGAAAAAGCAATTGCGGCAGCCAAGGATGAGAAATACGACGATACTGTTGAAATCAAGAAGAAAACGTGGACAAGGTGAAAAGAACATGGATTGCGGCAGCAAGGAGGAAAGAAAACAGCGATTGCGGCAGCAAGGAGGAAAAAACAACGAAAATCCAAGGAAGATCAACAAGTCACTACCGTTGGAAGAACAGGGATTGCGGCAGCAAGGAGGAAAGAACAGGGATTGCGGCAGCAAGGAGGAAAGAAAACTATTATTATTATTATTATTATTATTATTATTATTATTATTTATCTTATATATTTTATTCCCTACTACTTGTATTTTTATTTATTTTATATTTTAATGAATTGTTTTTGTCACCTACATCATTCTTATATTGTCTCATTTGCATGTAGGTCCACCGGAAACAGTCACTCTACTATGTAGGGGTAAGGATGCGTACTATCGTACCTCCCCAGACCCCGCTTCATTGCGAGATTTCAGACTGGGTGATGATGATGATTTTTATTGTCAACAACGAATTTCATTACTTAAAATAATTTTTTACAGAATTATTTTAGACAATTTCAACTTTTCTGTGTTGATAATTATCATGTTATTAATATCTAAATAATTTAATACATGTTTCAATGATATTTTAATAAAATAATAAATCTATAAGGTTAGTGTTGTAATATTATATATGCAAACGACGCATGTTGTGCAAAGTTGTCATCAAAGATTATTCTATCGTCTTTTTATTGTTCTTATAGATTTTTTTTTTGCGTACAAAGGGAAAGAAAACAACTAAACGCTAACGCCTAGGGTATCCCACCCCACGCCTGTCGCTGTGGAGAAGCTCCTGGAGAAAAGCCGGTGACTCCAAAAGGATGTGAAGACCTGGTCATAAAACGCGGGCAAGAACTGTCTCTTATAGATTATTAATAGAGTCTTCGTAATACTGAGCTACTCCTATTATTTGTATTTAAGACACTTTTTATTATACCTAAATTTGAATTCAATTTAACGAATTTAAAGTGAAATTTGGCTTCAAGAAATCTCAAAAGATGCTGTAGTTTTTATTTAATTCATGTACTGCTTATATAATTTTTATGAGAAATAATTTGAAAATATAATGAAATGAAAAATAAAAATTTATAAAATAAAAAATAAGGTAAACATGTTATATCATCATTTTCCATATAAAACTATTTTTATAACTTAATTATAAAATATTTTATCTAATAATTTTAAATTTTAGAAAATTAAAACGGGATGATTTTTTTGTCTTTCATTTATACTCATTTTTTTAATCGGGCAACTTTACTCTTTTTTCAATTAACATTGTCAATGATTTCTTAATTTAGTTCCTTTCATTAATAGAGTTAATAGAAATACAAAAGCGATATGCTATGTCAACACAATGATGATATATATATACATACCATATCACATGATCACTTTTTTTTGGTAATTCAAAATACTTTATACAGATAATAAAATGTTATATACAGATCTTGAGATTCCTACATATGAATCTCTTGACAACCAGACAGAGAGCCAATTGAGCCGACAACATTCCTTATAATCAAATTCCTGTCAACAATTACATCAACATTTCAAAACAACCTTCCTGCCAATCATTCCTTAGCAAGCTATCTAAGCTATACAGAAGCACAATTTACCTACTGCCTATTGCAAGTCAAGCAACCTCAAAACAACCAATTTACTATCAACACACTCTAAGCGGATTAATGCTCTTCAAATGCTCTTGTTCTTTGCCAAATTTGCTCATAACCTTCAGTAATAGGAATGCTTTTAATTCTTTTCCTTCCATCCATAGGTAGTGGACCTTGGTCTGTCTTCTCTTTGAAACTGTTGTACCAATAGATTTCCTGAACTATCAAACTTGCAGAAAATATGTTAGTGAAAATAAACCTTATCATTACCTCCTCATGGTGTTGAAGCTGATAAGTTCCATAGCTTGGAAGATTACGCTGGAGTACACATTCCCAGCATCCTTGGCTTCATCTTTAAAAGTTCTATTGTTCCTTTCAGTCCAAATATTGTAGACTATAGTAGAAAGAAGGATAGGGAAAAAAAAGTAATGTCTGAAGTTCTGGTATGTGATGTAAGAGTAAACCAAGTGAGAATGGATCTAAGGTTTGACTGAATAGGAAGGTGTAGATGAAAATGGCGGAGACAATGGTCCCAAACAGTTTTAGAGAATTGACACCAAAAAATAAGTAATCAATTGTTTCATTATCCGAGATACACAAGGAACAGTAGTTAGGAGTTTGAAGGTAGGGAAGTTTGTCCGGGGTTTGTAACTTCTAAAGGAAAGTTAGCCATAAGATAAAAGAACACCTAGGCCTATTGTTTTTAAACCACACAAGCTCATGCCAAGGAACTTTCTATAAAGGAGGTATTAATAAATTGTAGGCTGATCCATTAGTAAACTTTTTTGTTGGGCTAGCTATCCAGTCCAAACAGTCAGGTTGAATACTATTTGGTTGGTACCAAAGGGGCTCAAGGTTCCTAATGATCTCTATGGATGCCTCTTGCCATCTCCATTCATCATTGTTTATCACTTTAGAGACTCTTGCTATCATTGGGAGTTCCGAACCATTGATCTCTATCAGAGAAGTGAAGTTCTTCAGGATTCCTCTTAGATGCCACGGATCCTACCATAAAAGAGTGGAAATACCATTTTCTATCCTAAATTTGAATTGGTTCCCCAGTTTATCCCTCACAAATAAGATTTTCCTCCAACTCCAAGAACTATTGTAGGTAGGTTGGGTACTCCATAAGTTTTTCCTTCTCAAAATGATGGTATGGACCCACTGAACCCATAAAGCCTCCCTATACTCAAACAGATACCAAATCCTTTACCCTAACAAGACCTGATTCCATATAGGCAAATGTTTAACCCCTAAACCTCCTTACTTTTTCGGTCTACAAATGTCAACCCATTTGAACTTTGCATGAGATGTAGAATCCACCTTCCCCTCCCACAAAAAAAATCCTAAGTTTAGTCTCTATTTCCTTAAGAATGGATGAGGGGAGAAAGAAGTGGGAAGACCAGTACACTTGGAAAGAAGAAAGGACAAAAATCACCAATTGGATTCTTCCAGCATAAGAAAGACTTTTATGAGTCTATTTGTTTATCCTAGTTACAATTTTATCCAATAAGGGTTGGCAACCCCTCCTAGATAACCTACCTGTTAAGAGAGGTACCCCTAAATACCGTATGGGGAGAGTGCCTTTCTTGAGACCAGAGATAAGTTCCATATGATGATTCAAATAGTTCACATCAGGGGATAAGAAAAACTGACTTTTGGAAGGATTCATGTCCATGCCAAAAAAATTGGAGAAGATACACAGACTATCAAGTAAGGTTTGAGCCGAAAACAAATCCGCATGACAAAACATCAAGAGATCATCAGCAAACAAGAGATGGATAAGTTTAAGGGCTTTGCACCTCCAATGGTATATGAAGGAAGGACTACTCTCTATACAAACTTTCAAATTCCTAGAGAAAACTTCCATAAAAATTATGAAGAGGACTGGTGATAAGGGATCTCCTTGTCTTAGGCTCGACTTCCTGCTAAAAAATTTTGAGGGAGTACCATTGATCAAAATAGAGTAAGAGGGAGAGGTTATACATTCTTTAATCCAATTTATGAACTTCAAAAGAAGGCCTACAAATACTAAAGCATTAAAGAGGAAATCCCATTGAATTTTTTTTTGGCCAATAATCCCATTTAATTGAGTATAGGCTTTTTTATGGTCCACTTTAAAAGCACACCTTTTCTACACCTTTTCTGGTTATTGAAGAGATGATAATTCTTGAAAATCTCTTGAGCCAACAAGATATTATCCCCTATTCGACGGTTCTTAATGAAGGCACTTTGATTAAGGCTAACAAGTTGAGAAAGAATCACTCTAAGCCGATTTGCTATGATTTTAGCAATCACCTTATAGACCATGTTGTAACAAGAGATAGGTCTATACTCTAACACTGTGGAAGGGTGGGCTGTTTTAGGAGTTTTCCATTATGGAAATTTTTTTGAATGGCTTTGGTTACTTCCTCCCCTATTATATGCCAAGTTTGTTTAAAGAAAAATCCATTAAACCTATCCGGACCAGGAGCCTTATTGGGATTGAGAGAATTAAAAACCTCTCTTATCTCTTGAGCTAAAACTTTAGCTATAAGAGAATTGGAAAGGTCTTCTAACAAAGAATGAGGGAAAAGATTTTCCAAAAACTCTATGGAAGAGTGAAGAGCCTTTTTATCCCCTATAGTTCCTTGAAAGTACTCAAAAAACTGGTCTTGAATCTCTTCTAGGCCAGTTATCCAATTCCCATTTCCCACTACTAAAGAATGTATGTTATTTCTGTTTCTGTTAGCAAAGAGAGAGTTATGGAAGAATTTGGTATTCCTATCCCCTTCTCTGAGCCATTTAATCCTGGAAGATTGTCTAAAGAATGACTCTTGGTCCTCTAGAGCTCTAAATAACTCATTAATGGCCTCAGATTCCTGAGCAATCAGACTAGAAGACCTATGCAAAAGTCTCATTTGATCCTGAATGTTATTAAGAATAACTTGGCAATTCTCAAGTTTAGAATTCATATCCTCAATCTGGCTAGAGTTCAAGATTTTAAGAGCTTTTTTAACCATCTTGAGCTTAGACACTACACAATACATCGGAGTACCCTGAACTTGAGTGGACCAAGCTGTCTCTACAGTCTAAAGGAAATTGGGCTAAGAGCTAGAAAATTAGAGAACCTGATGGAGAAGTTCTCTTCTGCTACAGAGCAACAGACCTAACCACTAATGGAGAACGATATGAGAATATTTGGGTTCAGAATAACACAATAGGAGCTGGGAAACCTAGTGCACCAAACCAAGTTGGTGAGAGTTCGATCTAACTTCCTAGCAACAAGCGATTCTCCACTATGTTTATTGTTCTAAGGAAATCTTGGACCACTGGAATTTAAATCAAACAAATCATTATCCTCAACACACTGTCTAAATTCTCTCATCCCATTCATGGCAGAGGAACTTATACGATCAGCCTCATAAGGAAATTGGAAGATCACTTAAGGTTAGAAGGCTAAGGCATTACATGGAAGGGAATAATGGACATTTGATGATTATTAGGAGTGGAAATTAGAAGAAGAAGAAATTATTGTCATGGATTGGGAAGTGAGTGTCGTTGCAGACAAAGGAAGAAGAAGAGAAAAAGAGGAAAGCTAGGGTTTGGAGATTTTGAAGATTCAACAAGTAAGTATGAGTTTGTTCCATCTTGTTTTGGTTAGATGAAACCCAAATATAGCTTGACATGTGTGGAAAGTGTTAGTGAATGCTATAAACAAGTGTTCTCTTTTAGGGTTAATGATCAAAGATAGATTTTGATGTTTTTGTTATTGATATTGGGTTGAAATGAGCTTGGAAATGAAGTTGAAGAGGTGTTTTATTGTTAAGATAGGTTATATTTGAAAGATGGGAAGTGTATAGAAGAAGAATGTCGAAAAACAAGATTTCGGGAGGTTTCTGGGCACGTTCGTCGCGGTGAACTTTTACCCTCACCGCGGCAAACACCAACAATTTCGCCGCGGCGAAATCCAGTTTTCCTGTATAGACATGCTTTGGTATTTTGGGCATAACTTTTGCTGTAGATGTCTAAATTGAGTGATTTTTGATTTGGTGTAAACAAGAGACATAAGACTACAATTTGTATGAAGGAATCAAGTCTAAATTCAGTATTTAAGAATCTCAAAATTTGGATAGAAGTTGAGCATAGAATTTTTGTTTCATGCATAAGGAAAGTCCAAAATTGTTTAGGTAGTAACTCTTCGATTATTAAACCAAATTGAATGGAATTTTGGTTATTGTTTAAGGAAATCAAGTGAGGCAAGAGGAGCAAGAGGAGCAAGAGGAAGGAAACATTTGATCAAGTAACAAGCAAGGATTTCAAGGTGGGTTACACTTTTATAATTGAGAAATAAGCCACAAACGCTTCTTTTGAAAGAACGGAAATAAAGGATTTTTAACTACTTCATACATGTTCATTTGTTGCATTTTGAATACTTTAAGAATGTGCTACATGTTTGTGTATGTTTTGTTGTATATAATTTGTCTTATTGGTTTATGGAAATGGTTTTGAAAGAATATTGATTTTTGAAACAATGTTATGGTTATGAAATCAAGTTTCGAAAGAAATGTGTCATTTTGGGCAACAAGTTTACAAGATATGAAATACATATTATGTGGGTTTGTGGTGGTCTCCTAAGTTAAGTCAGGTGCACTTTGACAAAAGGCTTCGCCCGCCAGCCCGCTAGTGGCATGGAGCTCCTTCATGAATCCCTATAAGTTCACGGCTACGCTAGACCATAAGTGGGATTGCGATAGTACGTTCTGTTCACGGCTACACAGGACCCTTAGGGGAAATGTGTAGTACGATCTGTTTTGGATCCACCCAAACCATCTCGATGTGCCTATGTATTTATGATATGTGAACAAGATGATGAACGCATGATATATGTTGCTTATGTTTTGTTTGATAAAAGAAAATTTTGAGAAATATGTGCTTCATGATTCAATGTGCATTCTACAAAGAAGATGAATATTTTTTAATGGTTTTTTCTTTTTATCGGTTATAAAATTGTTACCCACGAGCTTTATAGCTCACCCCCAATCTCCTCCCCCTAATCAGGTAATGAGCAAGAGATCAAGTAGGTCAAGAGTCATGACATCACTCCGAATTGGCATATTTTTGTATTTTCAAGTTATACGTTTTGGAATTCAAGGCTTTAGCCACATTTCAAGTTTTAGTAGTTCAAGTGTATTTTGTATTTTTGGTTCTTGAACTCAACTGATGTATTATGGCTTAAAATGCCATTACCGCTTTGTAAAACTCTTACTTTCGATATTAATAAAATATGTGTTTGGAAATTTTGTCTATGATTTCTTCAAGTTTTCGTAAAGCATTTAATTATGGGAATAAGAATAAGGTTTTGGAAGATTGCTTGAGTTTATGTTTAAGTTTACTTTTGTTTTTAAGTTGTGGGTTCTACTGCAGAGGCTTTCGCCGCGGCGACAATAAATTCGCAGGTTCGCCGCGGCGAAAGTTAATTCGCTCACCACGGCGTGAAATTCCCGAAGGGTTTCGCCGCGACGAAACAACATACGTTGCGACTACGCCCGCCTTTGCTTCCGAAGGATATTTTTTTTCTAAACTTTCAACTTCTAAGTCTTTCCTCCATGCTCAAGTTCATGATTCCGTTTCCGATGTTGGGCTCCAAAAAGGGGGTCTAACATGTTATGGTATCAAAGCAACTAGATTTAGGTTCAGGTTTGCATTGCATTGTTTTAAATGAATAATTTGCCTTGTTTTGAATTGTTTTACACGATTTGAATTGTTTTATATGATTTGAACATACTTTGAAAATTGTTTTGCTTGAACTAAAGGTTTTCAATGGTTTTATAATAAAGGAGTGAAAATGCCGCCTCGAAAGAGAACTCGAGAAGCTGTGACTCGATCTCGCTCTCACCAGGGGAGCACGGATGAATCCTATATCCCGCAAGATGCTGGGACTCATTCTGCTCCGAATTCTGAGGTACCTAGTTTGCAACAGGAAGTGCCTCCACCGCCTCCTCGTATGCCTAAAGCAAATCCCATGGATCCGCGGTTCTTCCAAGCCTTTGCTCAGGCTTTCACGTACGCAATGGGTCAAGGGTATCAGGTTCCGATGCAAGCTCCCGTGGAGAGAAGTGGGCAGTATGATAAGCTCCGCAAGTTTGGGGCTGTAGATTTCAATGGAACGACGAATCCAAAAGAGGATGAAGCATGGTTGAAGAAGACCTAGAGGGTCCTAATTCAGTTAAAGTGCTCAGATGAGGAGAAACTGGGTTATGCAGTGAGCTTACTATAGGGGGATGCACTGCACTGGTGGGAATCAGTGCCTCATAGTCAGGTTATACCACCAGCACTGATATGGAGGGATTTTGTTGAAGTGTTTAGGAAGAAGTACCTCTCCAGGGTTTATGTACAAGAGAAGGCCAGGGAATTTCTGAATCTGACACAGAGGGATATGAGTGTAAGTGAGTATGAGTTGAAGTTAACCCAGCTTTCCCGATATGCGGCCAACATTATGGTGACTGAGGAAGATAAATGCCATAAGTTTGAGGGAGGTCTTCATCTGGGGATCAAGGAGAAAGTCTTGATCCATAATTTCTGTGACTACCAGCAGCTGGTAGATGCCGCACTCCAGGCTGAGAAACTGGAGAACATAAGATATGAAGCGAATAAGAAGAGGAAGAACCGGGAGTAGACTTCTAAGAAGGGGATGAGTGCTCCAATGCTTGAGAGGAGTATAAAGAGTTTTCATGCACAGAGTGAGGTGGGGAGTAGTGTCTCTACTAAGAACAAGCAAGCAAGAGCAGTGTCAGTGCAAGCCTCAACAGCAGGAGGCAATAGCAGGGTGGAGAGGAGTAGGTGCACCAACCCCCAATGTGAGCATTGTGGGAAGTTTCACAAGGGGGAGTGCTCCAGGTTACTTGGAGCTTGTTTTCGATGTGGGGAGAAGGGACATCTGATCAGGGATTGTCTACAGGAACCGAGACAAGAGGGGTCACAGTTTCAAGCCCCGAGGCAAGCAGAAACAGTGAGAACTAGACCAGTCACTGAGGTAGGCAGCTCTGGAACTGCAAAGAAGGCTATTCCTCCAGGAAAGCCGAGGGGTCAAGCACAGGCAAGGGTGTTTGCCATGACTAGAGAGGAAGTAGCAGCCGCACCTGAGGTTGTCACGGGTATGGCTCAGTGATTTTATTCAATGGTGTATTTACTAATTGTTTCTGGTTCCACGCATTCTTTTATTTCTACAAGTATGATTATGCATGATGTGAGTTCAGTGCGTTTGGATAATCCTTTGCTTGTTAGTACTCCTTTAGGGACGAATGTGAATATAAGTCGAGTATATAAGGGTTGTGAGCTCTTCATTGATGGATCTAGACTGATAGTGGACTTACTACCTCTAGACCTAAAGGGGCTAGATGTTATACTTGGAATGGATATTATGGAGAAATATCATGCGAAGTTGAATTGTGGCCTTAAAGAGGTGGAATTTGATCTGGGTAACAGTGAGAAGGTGATTTTCAGGGGGGACAGGAAAACACCATCACCAAGAATTATTTCGGCCTTACTAGCCGACAGAATGATGGGCTAGGGGTGTGAAGCCTTCTTGGCCCATGTTGTGGATACCGATGTGACTGAAGGAAAGTTAGAAGATTTTTTGAATGTGAGGGAGTTTCCATATGTGTTCCCAGAGGACTAACCTAGTTTGCCACCGGTGAGGGAAATCGAGTTTGCCATCGACTTGATTCCCGAAATTGCACCTATTTCAATACCACCTTATAGAATGGCTCCAGCTGAGTTGAAGGAGCTTAAGGAACAGTTGGAGGAACTATTAGACAAGGGATATATACAGTCGAGTTGATCACCTTGGAGAGCACCGGTTTGTTTGTTAAGAAAAAGGATGGAACATGGTGGATGTGTATCGACTATCAAAAGCTTAACAAGGTGGCCATTAAGAACAAGTATCCTCTATCACGAATAGATGGTCTATTTGACCAGCTGCAGGGAGCAAAGGTCTTCTCCAAGATTGATCTCAGGTCAGGCTATCATTAGCTCAGAATCAAGGAGTCTGATGTAAGCAAGACAGCTTTTAGGACTCGGAATGGACATTATGAGTTTTTAGTCATGCCATTTGGTTTGACCAATGCTTCTACTACTTTTATGGATCTTATGAATAGGGTCTTCAAGGAGTATCTGGATCAGTTTGTCATAGTGTTTATAGATGACATTCTGGTGTATTCCAGGAGTGAAGGGGAACATAAGGAGCTTCTCAGGATTGTATTGCAGCCATTGAGGGAGAAGGATCTTTATGCTAAGTTCAGAAAGTGTGAGTTTTGGCTTCATGAGGTGACATTCCTTGGACAAGTGATTTCAGAAGATGGGGTCCATATTGATCCGAGGAAAGTTGAAGCAGTGGTGAATTGGCATGCACCCAAGACAGTGACAGAGGTGAGGAGTTTTCTAGGTCTGGCAGGTTAATACAGGAGGTTTGTAGAAGGATTCTCCATGATAGCTGCTCCGATGACTAAGTTATTGAGGAAGAATCAGAAATTTGTTTGGAGTGAGGAATGCCAGAAAAGCTTTGAAGAGCTCAAGCGTAGATTAACAAGTGCTCCAGTTTTGATTTTGCCTACTGGAGATGAAGGGTATACAGTGCATAGCGATGCTTCGAGGAAGGGTTTGGGTTGTGTGTTGATGCAGGGAGACAGGGTGATAACTTATGCTTCACGACAATTGAAGCCTTATGAATTGAATTATCCTACCCATGATTTGGAATTGGCAGTAGTGATCTTTGCCTTGAATATTTGGAGGCATTATCTATATGGAGTTCAGACGAGGATCTTTACTAACCATAAGAGTCTCAAGTACTTACTGAGCCAGAAGAACTGAATTTGAGACAGAGAAGGTGGATTGAGTTGGTTAAGGATTATGATTTGCTGATCGAGTACCATCCAGGGAAGGCAAATGTAGTGGCGGATGCTTTGAGTAGGAAATCATCTTTAGCCTATGTTCAAATAGTTTATTTGCCTTTGTTGGAGGAGATGGCTAAGCTTAAGATAAGCTTGAAGCAGGAGGAACCAAATTGCATTCTTGCTAACTTCAGAGTAAGACCAATACTCAGAGAGAAGGTTAGGGAGTTACAGGCACAAGATGCAGAATTGAGCAAGCTTCAAGAGGAAATTCAAAATGGCAATAAGTCTGAGGTAATAGTGAGGGATGATGGACTCATGACAGTCGGAAACAAACTTTGTATTCTGAATGTTAAGGAGGTGAAGGATGAGATACTGGATGAGGCACACAATGCGCCTTATGCTATGCACCTAGGTAGCACCAGGATGTACAGGGATTTGAGAGAGCATTTCTGGTGGAAAGGCATGAAGAGGGATGTAGCAGAGTATGCAAGTAAGTGTCTAGTGTGTCAGCAAGTCAAGGCTAAACACCAGGCACCTTCAGGAAAGTTAAGGCCATTGTCTATTCCTGAGTGGAAGTGGCAAATGGTAACCATGGATTTTCTGATGGGTTTGCCCAAGACCAGTAGGAAGCATGATGCCATATGGGTGATTGTAGATCGTTTGACAAAGTCAGCCCATTTTCTGGCAATTAAATGAACTGATTCTTTGCATGTGCTAGCAAAGAAGTATATTGATGAGATAGTGAGATTACATGGGGTTCCAAATTTCATAGTTTCTGACAGGGATCCTTGATTCACTTCAAGATTCTTGAAAAGTTTGCAAGAAGCTTTAGGAACTAAGCTGCATTTTAGCACTGCTTTTCATCCCCAGACAGATGGTCAATCTGAGAGGACCATTCGGACACTTGAGGGAATGCTCTGGGCATGTGTAATAGATTTCAAGGGAGCTTGGGATGAACACTTGCCATTGGTTAAATTTGCTTACAATAATTCGCACCATTCAAGCATTCAGATGGCTCCTTATGAAGCACTGTATGAAAGAAGGTGTAGAACTCCGATATGTTGGGATGAAGAAGGAGAGAGGAAACTGATAGGACCAAAATTGATTCAGATGACAGTTGATAAGGTTAATCTGGTTAAGCAATGGCTTAAGGCAGCTCAGGATAGAATGAAGAGCTACACTGATGCACACCGAAATGAAATGGAATATGAAGTCGGTGAGAAAGTTTTCCTCAAGACATCTCCTTGGAAAGGAGTTATGAGATTTGGAAAGAAAGGCAAGTTGAGCCCGAGATATGTGGGTCCCTATGAAATTCTTGAGAGGATTGGACCGCTAGCCTATAGGTTGACATTGCCCCCAAAATTGTCTCAGATACATGATGTCTTTCATGTCTCCGTGCTGAGGAGGTATAGATCAGATCCTTCTCACATCATTCAAACCACTGAGATTCAGTTGAGAGATGATTTGAGTTATGAGGAGATTCCAGTGGAGATTTTGGATATCAAGGAGAAGGTCCTCAGGAATAAGACAGTTCAACTAGTCAAAGTCCTGTGGAGAAACCATTCTGTGGAAGAGGCCACGTGAGAGCCATTGGAAGCCATGAAAGAGAAGTATCCGCATCTCTTCGATAACTCAGGCAAGAATTTCGAGGACAAAATTCTTTTAAGAGGGGGAAAAATTTTGGCCCCCGAATTCTTTTCTTATTGAATAAGCATGATTTCAATTTTTTAATTTTTGAGTTTTTGATTGAGTTATTATTTTTTTTGGAGGATCATTGCTTAGATTGATGGAATAAGAAGTATTAAATGGAGAAATTAAGATTAAGTTAGAGTATAGTATGGTGTAAGTGAAATTGAAGAAGTAAAAATGTATAAGAGTAAAATTGGAAGATCACTTAAGGTTAGAAGACTAAGGCTTATATGGGAGGGCAATAGGGACATTGTATGATTGGTAAGAGTAGAAATTAGAAGAATAAGAAATTTTTGACTTGTTTGAGAAGTGGGTGTCGTGGAAGAGAGGAAGAAAAGAGAGAAAAGCTAGGGTTTTGGGAAATATTGAAGATTTTGAAGAATTTGAAGCATCAACAAGTAAGTATAAGTTTATTCCATCTTGTTTTGGTTAGATGAAACTCAAATATAGCTTAACATGTGAGGAAAGTGTTAGTGAATGCTATAGGAAAGTGTTCTCTTTAGGGTTAATGATCAAAGATGGATTTTGATTTTTTATTAATGATATTGGGTTGGAATGAGCTTAGAAATGAAGTAGGAATGTTGGTTTAGGGTTAAGATCAGTTATATTTGAAAGATGGGAAGTGTATAGTTGAAGAGTGCCAAAAAAATAGGTTTCGGGAGGTTTTTGGACTCGTACGCTGCGGCGCGCTTTTGCCCTCGCCACGGCGCGCTCCAGCATTCTCGCCGCGGCGAGAGTCCATTTTTCTACACCGACATATTTTGGTATTTTGGGCATAACTTTTGATGTAGATGTCCAAATTGAGTGATTTTTAATTCGTTGTAAATTAGAGACATAGGGCTACAAGTTTTATGAAAAAATGAAGTTGTAATTCAGTTTCGTTGAGCATAGAACTTTGTTTCTTGCCTAAGGATAGTTCAAAATTGTTTAGATTGTAACTTTCCAATTATTGAACCAAATTTAATGGAATTTTGGTTGTTGTTTAAGGAAATCAAGTGAGGCAAGTGGGGCAAGAGGAGCAAGAGGAAGTACACATTTGAGCAAGTAATAAGAAATGATTTCAAGGTGGGTTACATTTTTATAATTGACCAATAAGCCATAAATGCTTCTTTTGAAAGAACGGAAATAAAGGATTTTTAACTACTTTATACATGTTCATTTGTTGCATTTTGAATGCTTTAAGAATGTGCTATATGTTTGTATATGAATTACATTATTGGTTTATGGAAATGGTTTTGAAGGAACACTGATTTTTGAAACGATTTTATGGTTATAAAATCAAGATTTGAAAGAAATGTGCCATTTTGGGCAACAAGTTTACAAGATATGAAATACATGTTATATGGGTTTATGGTGGTCCCTTAAGTAAGTCAAGTGCACTTTGAGAAAAGGCTTCTCTCGCCTTCCCGCTAGTGGCATGGAGCTCCTTCATGGACTCCCATAAGTTCACAGCTACGCAAGACCATTAAGTGGGATTGCGATAGTACGTTCTGTTCATGGCTACACAAGACCCTTAGGGGAATTGTGTAGTACGTTCTGTTTTGGATCCACCTAAGCCATTTCGATGTGCCTATGTGTTTATGATTTGTGAACAAGTTGATGTATGCATGATATACGTTGATTATGATTTGTTCGATAAAAGAAAATTATGAGAAATATGTGCTTTATGTTTCAATGTGCATTCTTCAATGGAAATGAATATTTTTCAAGGCTTTTACTTGTTATCGGTTATAAAACTGTTGCCCACGAGCTTTATAGCTCACCCCCATTCTCCTCCCCCTATTCAGGTGATGAGCAAGAGATCGAGTAGGTCAAGAGTACGGCATCACTCCGAATTGACATACTTTTGTATTTTTGTTAGAGTTTTGCGTATTTAAGGCTTTAGCTGCATTTCAAGTTTTATTAGTTCAAATGTATTTTGTATTTTTGGTTCTTGAACTCAAATGATGTATTATGGCTTGAAATACCATTAAATCTTTGTAAAACTCTTACTTTTGTTATTAATGAAATTTGCATTTGGATTCGGAAGATTGCTTGGGTTTTTGTAGAGTTCATTTTGTTTTGGGTTTGAATTGATTTTGGTTACATTTAGTATAGTTAAGGTTGGGGTTGAGTAGTTGAAAGAGTTAAGTTTGCATTATTTGAGGTCGGCTTTGTACGTCGCGACGAGACCCATTTGGTCCTCGCGACAACAATTCGATTGCAGGTACGTCGCGACGATAGTTAAATCGTTCGTCGCGACATAATGCTCGCAGGCTCGTCGCGACGAATGATAAATCGTTCGCCGCAACGTTATCCACGCCTGGGCTCATCGCGACGACATCACAAACGTCGCAGCGATGTCCCCTTTTTGCTTCCGAGGGACTTGCCTTTTTTCTAAAGTTTCAACTTCCAAGTCTTTCCTCCACGCTCAAGTTTCATGCTTCCGTGTCCGATGTTGGGCTCCGAAAATGGGGTCCAACACAATATAACTTGTTCATATTTATTTCCTTAATTTTAGTTTCCAAAAGATAAAAAACCTGAGGCTTCTCCTTCAGGACAAAATCCTAAGCATTCAGCTTAGAGGGATTATTTATTCCTTGTACATTCCAAACTATCACTGTCATGGAATATTATTTTTACCTTTGGAGCCTTTCCTACTGCTCCTATTGCTTTTCCTTGAGGCCACCTGTTCATCCTCTAGAGTTCCACCTTTCGGTGGAGCTGACTGTTGAGAGTTATGATCCTGTTGTTGGGAAAGAGATTCCCCTTCTACTGATGTTGTATCTCCAATTTCCTGTCCATTAACTTCCCTATCCATCTGAATATTGTTTTTATCCCCTGAAGGAATCAGTTCTGCTGCACTGCCTTTATCCAAATTTTGGCCATGTTTTCCTTGGCTATGTTCCTCTTTTGTGAGGGGATCCTTTTCCAATTGAATTGGAATAGGAATACTTATAACCTGTTCAGCCTTCCCTTCCTCCTCCTTGCTGTCCAAGTTAAGTCTGTTAGTTCCAGTCACCTCCTAATAATCTCCACTTGTGAAAGTATTCCTAGTAGGTTTCTATGCCTTTCCTTGAGCTTTCAATGAAGGTTTCCACTGGTATGTAACCAGTACTCTATCTTCTCTAAGAGAGTTCTCATTTGTCAACCATAAAATAGGAATGCTATCCTTCATGTATTTAGAGATGTCCGTACTTACACATAGCCTTGCAAAACCAACCCTTTTCCTCATTGTTGTATTCTCATCCATACATATAGGTTTCTCCAAAAAGCTAGCTAGCATACTCAATCCTTTGGTTGTTCAATATTCTAAAGTAATATTGTGAATGTTGACCCATAAGGGTATGTTATTTACTTTGATGTTTTCTAGCTCCATTCCCGACTGCCATCTTTGTCGAAAGAGTAGAAGTTGTGAGATATGCCAAGGACCCTACTCAATTATTTTTTGAGCTTCTGCTTTTTAGGAGAAGGTGAAGAAAATATTATTATCTTCCTCCGTGAGCAAAACCTCCAATAAACCTCTCCCTTTCCAATTCCTTTGAGTCCAAGCTTGAATCACTGGAAAGGCGAGTCTTTTATCCATGAAAAACTCAACTAAAGTGGACTCCTAAGT
>JANZLH020050285.1:0-19728 GCA_026770325.2 Erythroxylum fimbriatum
TGATGATTTATGAACACGATTTCTTTCTTTCTTTTAACTTTTTGCTGCTTTTTGCTTGATTTTTGTTTCCAATCCTGCTTTGCTTGATCACGGTTTTACGGATCAAGTGTCTGATGCAATACCTTAAAGCGAAGAATGAGACTCTATCTGTTCAAATGTACTCAGTTTTTCTGGAAGAATGAGACTCTATCTGTTCAAATGTACTCAGTTTTTCTGGGATATAAATCTGAAACTTGACCATGTTTTTACTGGGCCTATTGTATGTTCAAGTATCGTATGTGCATGTGCGGGGCTTTCTGAAGACTTCATGTCTCCCAGAGTTTTGTAGCAATGATGACCACTTGCATTATATTTGATTCTATTAGAATTTATTATGTTGTACATTGAATGGCTTACAGAATGAGTGATTTGGGTGCACTAAAGCATCAACTTTGAGAATCCATGTCTGTTTTGCTATTGTGAGCAATTTTCTGTCAAATGGCAGATCTAAGGACAGGACCACTTTGGAATTTGTTATATTGTACATTGAATGGATTACAGAACCAGTGAGTTTGGTGCAGTAAAGCATCAGCCTTGAGAATCCATGTCTGTTTTGCTGTTGTGAGCAATTCTCTGTCAAATGGCAGATCTAAGGACAGACATTATATTTGCATGTGTGGGACTTTCTGATGACTGTGTCTCCTAGAGTTCTGTAGTAACGATGACCACATCGGAATTCATTATGTTGTACATTGAATGGCTTACAAAATGAGTGAGTTTGGTGCACTAAAGCATCAACTTTGAGAATCCATGTCTGTTTTGCTGTTGTGAGCTATTCTCTGTCAAATGGCAGATCTAAGCACAGAGCATTATATGTGCATGTGTGGGACTTTCTGATGACTTTGTGTCTCCAGGAGTTCTGTTGTAATGATAACCACTTCGGAATTTGTTATATTGTACATTGAATGGCTTACAGAATGAGTTTGAGTTTGCTGCACTAAATCATCAACTTTGAGAATCCATGTCTGTTCTGCTGTTGTAAGCAATTTTCTGTCAAATGTTGGCAGATCTAAGAGAAGATGGACAATTTAACTTGGATTATCCTGGAGCATGCACCATATCTACGGAACAGGTAGGTGCGCCTCGATCCACCAAAGTCATTCTCCTTGCTTGACGCATGTCATAATTTTGAATTAGCACTAAAACTCAATTGATTCATTGACACTATTCTATGATCAGGGTCAGAGAACTAAAGAAGAAAATAGGAGCATTGGCTTATGTAGAATGCAGCTCAAAGACACAGGAGGTCTGTCTCATTCTGTATCTTATCCTCTAAATTTGATAAAACTATGGACACACACCTATTTACTTGCACCAACTTAATTGGATTTATGGGACAAGAAATAACCATTATAGCTTTGTTAAATCAATCAACCAGCAATACTAGAAAAACATATACTTAAAAAAGAACATGTTTCCCATATTGAAGGAAGTGCTTAAACTCAATTCTTTTGCTAAAAAATACCATTTCCATTCATCCTACTTCATCATATCCGATCAGGGATGTGATATGGTTCTGATTTTTTTTTTCTTGAACAAAAATTGTCACACAGAATGTGAAGGCAGTGTTCGACGCTGCTATTAAGGCAGTTCTTCAACCTCCAAAACAGAAAAAGCAAAAGAGAAGACTTAGAGTCTGCCTCATTCTTTAGTTCCATATCCAGAAAATGATCAGCCCAGACCAAGCTCCTCGTGTCCATTGTTTCATGGTGCCAGTTTCTTGCTTTTGATTTGCTTGCTTCTGTTTTGTCCTCCTGGTCTTGTCTATCATTGCTCTACTTCTATATGTTACTGGGCTTCTGTTAGGGCGTCAGAGAGCGCATAACCTTTGTAATGTACATTTCTCTCAGTGGACCTGATTCAGATCGTCTTGTGATTAGTAATGTATTAGGCATCTTTGACTTGAACAATGAATGGAGTTTTGGCTCCGCTTAATTCACTGCGTGAGTGTTGTTTGGCTTTCTGGTGTTTGACTCCTACTCCTTGCCCATTGCATAACAAATCTATACATAGGCTTACAAATTTCTATAAATAAAAAATTTTATCATAAAATATACTAAAAAGTTCGTTATGTGTGCATGTAAAAATCCGCAATTTGTGTTATCGGAAAATTACGATTTCCAGTAACAGAAACAATTTTTTTATAAAACATAAAGAAAAATTGTGTATAACTATTAAGGGATGACAACGGGTCGGCCTATGAGTTAGCCTCATTAAATATTTTTAAATAATTTTTTAAAAATTAAAAGTATAAAATAACGTTTTTTTATAATTAGATTTATGCCTGAGTTACTTAGGTTCAAGCTTACCCAAGACCTAACTCTTTTAAACAAAACGATATCATTTTGTTTAGAATATTTAAGTATTGAATATAGACTCATAGATCACTCATTGCCTTCCCTAATAACTGATGAACCTTACCTGACCTTCGCAAAACGGGAGGCCTTGTGTACAATACTTACCCTTTTATCGTATTTTTACTTTTAACTCGTTGTCTTTGAGATCATTTTTAAGTCAAAAATAATAATTTTTAATCTCCATTTAAAACTTGAATTGATAGAGAAATAGGGATATATTTATTTATTTAATTAATTCTTGAGTGTCATAAATAAGAATATGTTAATTACTTATTTTAAATAAATGACATATGTTTGGGGGAGAATCTTGAAACAACCGATAAAAATTGATTTTTTGTAATCAAATAGTCACGGGTTTGAATTACATAAATAGCCTCTTTGTAAAATAATATACGAGGAAGGCTACTTATATTATTAACTTTCTTTAAACACTTGCAAAGTGGAGAACTTTTTACATTATGTACTTTGATTATTTATTATTATTTCTTTAAATTGCTGTTTTTTAATATGTACTAAATAAAGTTATGAAGATTTCTAATAATAAATACGTCAATCATCTCAATTGAATAAATTTATTAATGTTAAATGAATATTTAAGTATTTTATACTTTCAACTCGCCTCAATTTTATTATCTTTTATATTTTAAAGTATCTTATACTTTTAACCTCAATCATGAGAAGACTTGGCAACAACGATCTCTACAAGGTGATTAGCTGTCGCACTAACAAATAATCTTGTTTTGATTCTTTAAAGTCTTGTCCCGTCTATTAAATTTGAGGATCGACGGTTACGGGTGAATCAGGCTAATTCGACCCTCATTTTTTTAATGAAATTTTTTTAAAATGACTTCGTTTTGAAAGTAACGGTCAAATCACGTCGTTTTGATAAGTCGATACATATTCATATGCAAAAATGTACATGTCATATTTAACTAACGTATGATGTGCATTTCCTAATTTCTCAGTACTTTCTTTTAAATTACAATTCTAGCCTTAACATAGGTAACGACATGTTACAATTCTCCCATTCTAACAAAAAATTTCGTCCTCGAAATTCTTAACTGAATGGTCAAATAGGTAGAGGTACTGATTCCTCATATGCTCCTCAGTTTCCCATGTGGCCTCCTCACTCGAATGATTCTTCTAAAGGACTTTCACCATTGGAATCACTCGGTTCCTCAGTTGATTATTCTGATAGCCAATTATTTTCACTGGTTCTTCAGCATAACTCAGATTACTAGAGACTTCAATTTTTTGAGTCGGTATCACATGAGTTGGATCCGACCGATATCGCCTAAGCATACTCACATGAAATACATTATGTATCTGAACCATTTCAGAAGGTAAGGCTAACTTATAAGCCAATGGTCCAATTCTTTCAATTATCTCATATGAGCCAGTATACCTCGGACTTAACTTACCCTTCTTACCAAATCTCAGCACACCTCGCCAAGGTGATACTCTCAGAAATACTCTATCACCCACCTGATACTCTATATCTCGTCTGTGCTGATCCACATAGCTTTTCTGTCTATCTTGTGCTACTTTAATTCTACTACGGATCAATTTCACCTTGTCAACAATATCCTGAATCAATTCTGGGCTTTCGACAATTCTTAGACCCTCTTCATCCCAGTATAAAGGCGAGCGACACTTCCTGCTGTACAATGCCTCGTATGTAGCCATACCGATATTGCTGTGATACTGATTATTATAAGCAAATTCAATCAAAGCTACAGATTGATCCCATGCTCCTTGAAACTCCAGAACGCAAGCCCTGAGCATATCCTCAATAGTCTTGATCGTTCTCTCACTCTGACCATCTGTCTGAGGATGAAATGTCGTATTAAAATTCAGCTTTGTACCTAAAGCTACCTGTAAACTACCCCAAAATCTCGAGCTAAATCTAGGATCCCTGTCTGACACAATGGACACTGGAACCCCATGTAACCTCACAACTTTATTCACATATCGCCGAGTTAACTGATCTAGTGAACAATTTTCTCTCACTGGCAAGAAATGAGCTAACTTAGTTAGTTTATTAACAATGACCCAAATGGCATCATATTGCCTCGGAGCCTTCAACAAACCCATAATGAAATCCATAGTGATTCGTTCCCATTTCCACTCCCGAATAGGTAATGAATGTAATTTTCCAACTGGAGCCTGATGCTCAGCCTTAACTTGCTGGCAAGTTATACGCTTAGAAACAAACTCTGCTACTTGCTTCTTCATACCAGGCCATCAGTAATGTTATTTCAGCATGATATACATCTTGGTGGTACCAGGATGCATAACATAAGCTGTTACATGTGCTTCCTCCAAAATTTCTTACCTCAAATTATCAACATCAGGCACACATAATTTTTGCTTTAATCACAATGTATCATCTCTCACTTCAAATTCAAAATTCATATTCACTTTTGACTTCTCATTTAACTTGACAAATTCTGAATCTTTGCTTTGAGCCTCTTTGATTCTTTCAAGCAATACAGGTCTCAACTTCAAAGTAGCTATCAATGTTTCATTTTGCCTCAAATTCAATTCAACAATCAGTGCTCTCAACTAAACTAGGCTAGGTAACCTTGATAACTGTACTTGAGCTACACTGCTATTGGATTTCCGACTTAATGCATCAGTCACCACATTAGTTTTGTCAAGATAATATTCAATTGTACAATCATAATCTTTCAACAATTCTATCCATCTTCTATGTCTCATCTTCAACTCTTTCTGACTCAATAGATACTTCAAACTCTTATGATCAGTGAACACCTGAAAAGTTTCTCCATACAGGCATTGTCTCCAAATCTTCAAGGTAAATACTACTGCAGTAAGTTCTAAATCATGTACTGGATAATTAAACTCATGAGACCTCAACTGTCTCAATGCATATGCTATTACTTTGCCACACTACATCAGTACACATCCTAAACCTTAGTGTGACGTGTCACTGTACACAACATAACCTCCAAAGCTAGATGAAATAGCTAACACCAGTGTTGTAGTTAACCGATGCTTAAGCTCCTCAAAACTCCTCTAGATATCATCATTCCATCTGAAAGGCACATTCTTTCTTAGAAGTTTTGTCAAAGGGGCTGAGATCAGTGAAAACCCCTCGACAAACCTTCTGTAATAACCAGCTAATCCAAGAAAACTCCGGATCTCAGACACATTCCTTGGAGCCTCCCACTTCATCACTGCTTTGACTTTCCTTGGGTCAACCTGAATGCCCTGTCCAGACACTATGTGACCCAGAAATACTACTTGATCAAGCCAAAATTCTCATTTACTGAACTTGGCATATAACTGTTTCTCCCTCATTATTTGGAGAACCAATCTCAAATGTGCAATATGATCTTCTCTACACTTCAAGTACACCAAAATGTCATAAATAAAGACAATCATAAAGCTATATAAATAAGGTTGAAATACCTTATTCATCAAAGTCATAAAAGCTACCGGAGCATTAGTCAATCCAAACGACATTACCAAAAACTTGAAGTGCCCATATCATGTTCTAAATGCACCCTTCGAGACATCAGTCTTAGCTATTTTCAACTGATAATATCCCGATCTCAAGTTTAACTTTGTGAACACCTGAGCTCCCTGTAACTGATCAAGCAAATCATCAATCCTCAACAATGGGTATTTATTCTTAACTGTTATTCGATTCAACTGCCGATAATCAATACACAATCTCAGAGTTCCATCTTTTTTTTTACAAACAATACCGGAGCTCAACAAGGTGACATATTAGGCCTGATGAAACTCTTATCTAACAACTCTTGTAACTGGGTTTTCAATTCCTTCAGTTCAACATGTGTCATCCTATATGGAGGAATTGATATAGGAGCGGTACCTGAAACAAGGTCTATGGTGAACTCCGTCTCCCTTTCTGGGGGTAAATCTGGTAGTTCTGCAGGAAACACATCCAGGAAATTCCTAACAACTAGAATATCCTAAATGGTTTGTTCATTTCGAGTATCGACTATATGGGCCAAATAAGTCTCACATCTACCTCGAATCAGTTTTAGCACACTCATAAATGAAATTAGTTTAGCTGGCCCAGCTTGACTAATTCCTCGAAACACTACTCTCAGCTGATTAGGGATTCAAGAACTACCTCTTTGGTGTAGCAATTCATCACAGCCTGATGAGCGGTAAGCCAATCTATGCCAAAAATTATATCAATTTCATTTAATTGTAATACAATTATATTAGCTTCTAACTCTGCCTAATCAATCCGAACTATGCACCTTTTACATACCTCACCGATCACTGTTGTGCTACCTACTGGGGTACTCACCTCTAACCCACATTTCAATATCTCTCACTCGTAATGCAATCTAGATGCCAAATGCGGTGTGGTGAATGAATGTGTAGTACTTGGATCGACCAATGCATATGCTTCAAAATGAAAAACATTCAATACACCTGCTACCACATCTGGGGAGTTCTACGCCTCCTGTCTGGTGATGGCATAAACCCTGACCTGAGATTGCGGCTAATTACTCCGTACCTCAGTCCTGATACTAGGCCCTGCTAACTGAGTCCTGCCTCTACCTCTGCCTCTCTATGCAGACCTGCCAGCTCTACTCTTTTGAACCGTTGTCTTAGTCATTGTTCCTCCTCTAGCTCCAGACTGTGATCCTAACATCTCAGGACAATCTCTGATCAGATGTTCTACTGAGCCACAACAGAAACAAGCTCCAGTTACCCTCCAACATTCACCACCATGTTTCTTACCACAATGTTCACAATTAGGCAGCTGTTAAGTCTAGATGGAGGTTATTTGTCCTCTACTTCTCCCAGTCTGAACAAATCCACCTCTTGGTCGGGATCCAGATTGTCTTGATCTAGCCTGAAATAGAGACGATCTATTCTAGCGCTTTCTGAAGCTTCTACCAGAATCAACCTGAGATTCATCTTGCCTCTTTCCTCTAACCTCCTGTCTATACTCTCCCTGACCATCCTTCAACAACTATTCAATTCCGATTGAGGCCGTTCAAAGTTCTGTGAAACTGCCCAAATTAGAAACGACTAGTCTTGTTATGATCTCTATGTTCAAACCATCCTCAAACTGTCTACATTTGTCTTCCTCATTTGGGATCAATACAGTTGCATATACCATTAACTTGTTGAATCTTATCTCATACTCTGCCACTGTGAGTCTGCCTTGCTTTAGATCTAAAAATTCTTTCATCTTCTGATTCATGTAAATCTTAAGCATATAGTTCTCTCAGAACACCTTCAGAAAATCTTCCCAGGTCAAACTATAAGGTCCGATGGTACTGCCTGGAACAGTTTTCCACCACTGGTATGTTGGACCTTGCAGTAATGAGATCGCATAATCAAATCCTTCATCTACCTCACAGTCCATTTGGTCGAACACTCTTTCTGTTCTTTCTAACCACCCTTTTGCCTCAGCTAGGTTTGTACTTCTGTAAAATTCCATAGCCCTTTGCTTTCTCAATTTATTAGATCTTCTTTCTCGTTTATGGGAATTCTCGGAGGCAATTGAGCAAACTCAGGTACAGGAGACTCCCTATTGGCTCCTACAGACTCCATATCAGCTGACTCTCCAACTTGATCTCCTATGGAAGGTGACCTATAACAGACAAAAGTTGTGATCGCTAGCTGAATCTCTCACTATTGATCATATTGTGTCCAGGGACGGAGCCAGACTCAAGTTTAAGGGGGGGCCGGGGGTCGGAGGCCGGGAGCCGGGGGCTAACTCTAAGGGGGGGCCAGGGGTTAATATTTAAAAATTTTTCTTATTTATTAAAAAATTATATAGGAAAATTTAAATAAAAAAAATTGAAAGGGGGGGCCATCCCATACAAGTAGCTCCGTCATTGTGGTGGATGGTCTTGTCCATTTCTTTGCCGCCATCTTGTTTTTGATCTTATTTTTGTACTTCTTCTTTTATGCTTTGGGTTTTTGAGAGTTAACCGCACCCAATGGATCAACACTCATACAGCTTCTTGATACTGAACCTAACGTATCAACATTCATACATGTTTTTTATGCTTACGATATATGATGTTGACGAAGGACATTTTGTCCTTCCCTATAAATTGGGCAACTATTAATTATATTTTAGATTTTTGAATAACTTATCAGTTAAGTTACGTAATTCAATTCTAACAAAGGTAATAAAATGGCCTAACAAATGATCTTGATGAATGGTTGAAGTTCGGGAAGAAAATGAATCTCAATTAATATAGACCGGACTCAAATAGAGCTTGTGATAGGGAAGCTCCATATGAAAGTTATATATAAAAGTTAAGGTCCCCTTTAGTTACTTATGTAATTCATAAGCATACGGTGTTAGACTATTTAATGTCCCATGTGACTTATAAATTTGAGTCTCGTGAAAAGTACCTAAGATAATGGTTATTAGGTATTATAGAATGGGTCAAAGACCCTTTTCCTCTCTCTTCCACTTACCAAAGGACATGTCTGTTGGTGATGATATATAAGTTAAAACAACTTATTGAATCATTATTATTCTGGACCATTGAATAATTATTTAACGGAAGAAGACGAGAGGAAAAACATTTCGTTCAAGCAAATCAACATTTAACGACAAACAATCATATATACAGGTACGCAAATAATTGTCGATCCATAAAATGATTTACATACGGATTCTCTGATTTGTTAAGAGTGCTTACGTCTTAAGAAAACTAAATAAAGGCGTTAATCGAGTGTCGGTGATCAACTTTTACAAAAGTTCCGAAAAAATTGGAGCTCTTTTTGGCATAAAAAACTGCTTCGAAACATCAGATAGAACCGAAATCAAATATTTCACATTTCCTTCATTTTTAACCTTTCATGAACAATTTGAAACGCGTAATAAAATCTATCCTACGTGTTACAACAAATGCATGGATGTTCTTGTTTCTTAATCATAATGGTTCAGCCAGATCTTGCTGGGGTTGAACGTCGTTGTTTGGATCCATGATCTGTACGACACTAGCTATGGAATACCTGCAAAACAAATAATGGCGGGCCGGGAATTGATTCTAGGGAGGCCCCTCCGACGCTCAAGTCAGTCTTTTTGTGTAAGTTTCGGTTGCTGAAAACAGAGAAAAGTAGGGTTGTAATCTCGTACCTGAATCCGGTAGGAATAGTACCTTATATACCTGGGGTTACCGCTAGGTTTAGGCCTTTACGTGAGTCGTTATGTTTGTATGGGAGATTATCTCCCGTATCCGAGCCGTCAACATCTGGGCTTAGGGCAGGGCCTGGTAAGGCCGGCCTTGCCGACCCAACCACATTATATTTTTTTTACTTTTTATCGGATGCTTATGCCAATAAATAATCAAATAGGCTTTTCTACTTATGTTATTTCAGTAATTTGAAAACAAAATGTACAAACTAAATTAAACCTAAGAATTTATTTATAAGATAGATATATTTTAGACATATAAATTGTGAAAAGAAAATTTGTACTTTCCGCTAACACTCTTAATTATCAATTATTTACTTGTGGAATTTATAATTCATATTTTTTTGTATTGTATCTAGTATAAAATTGTGGTATCTCTTACTGAGCTTGCTCATAAAGCTTTTTGTTAGTTGTCTCGATAACAATTCAGGGAAGTTGTCATTAACTAACACATTTTATAGCACATATTATGCAGACGAAATATTATATTCCTGTAACCCAATTCTAACCATGTTCCATTGATTTTCATCCACACATTAGAATTGGGTTACGGGAACAAAAGATCTTTTCCTCGTATTATGAGATAAGATGAGTGAGAGTCACCTTACATGCGAAGTTAAGCTCCTCCCTCCCATACAAATGTGTGGATCAAAATCAATAGAACGTGGTTGGAATTGGGTTACGGGAACAAAAGATCTTTTCCTCATATTATGAGATAAGATCAGTGAGAGCCACTTACACGCGAAGTTATGCTCCTCCCTCACTCAACATAAATATACAATATTATACTACCTGCAACTATCTTATGAGAACACTTTTTAAAGTATCCAAATTTATTTGTACTCTTTAGCTTAACTCTTATTATCTTCATTCTCTCTAACTTCCTTGTAGCTTCACTTACTCTATCTATAATAGTAAGACCTTTAAATCCTCAACTCATGTTCAATTTAATTTCTTATAGTTTTATTTTAACAAGTTAATATCAATTTATATATCATCATTTACTTTCAAGTGCACTAATACTCCTTAATTACTAGTTTTAAGCTAGAGTTTCTTATTTCTAGACGGTATGATGCTACCTCATCTCTATTATTCTCTTTTTTGTTCTCTTTTTTTGACTATCAATTTTAAATACCCTTTATAGGACTTTTGAGAGCCCAGGTATAGCATCAATTGTCTCACATCTGTCTAAAGCAAGAAACTTGAATTGTTTTTTAAATTTTGGTGGGTAGCTTTTGGAATTGAAGGAGTTTCACAATCTTATCCTTTGATCTTACTTTCAAATGAGTTATTTGTCACCTCTGTACAAACATAAGGATGCTTTCCTTCAAATGCTTTATTTAGCTTTTGAAGATCTTTCAAAACAAACTTGCATCATAAGCATTCATGCTTACAACCTACTAGTAAGACAGAAAGGAGTCCAAAGATCTACAATCTACTTTATGTTAGAAGATACCCACTTTATGTCTCACTCTAGTGATTTTAGTGAGTCTACCGATAACGTAAACTCCTCCTTTAAGGTAAGATCTAAGGAATCTATAATAGATATAGGCAGACCTAAGGGGATAAAGGATGTTTAATAGTCCACTCTAATGCTAGAGTCTCTTCTTCAGAGCATAGATACATATGAAGGAAAGAAAACTTTAAGAAGGTTAAAACTTACAGATTAAGCAAATATAGTGTCATAAGTTCAATGTACCTTATTATATTATAGTAAGATGTCCATTGGAGTCTAAGAGGACTTCTCTCCCCAAACTTAGGAAAACAATATTTTAGCAACTTCAAGAATAGGTTATGACTATTGTTTTATGACATGGTATATAGTATCATTGAAGATACATGTATGTGTTTAAGCCAATTGTATCCCCTCTCTTAGGAGATCATCATGTGTTTCATGGTGGCTTGTCACTTATGAGATATAGAGCCATCAATATGACTACTTAAATATATGCATCAAATTAGACCTACCACAAAGTATTTTGGGTGGTTTAGCATGAATTGTATGCTAAAGATGGGACTTTCATCATCTTCACAATGGGAACATAAATTAAACAAAAAGGTTCATCTTTTTTAGTTTTGAAGATGGTAGTTGGTGAGATTTTAAGTCTTTATGGGGAGCACTAACCCTTATTTTAAGAACAGATATAAATATCACAAGGTTGGAGTAATAATTGTGAGTCTTGTTAGACAAACATCTTCTTATATCCCCTCGTTATAAATGTTATATTGGATTATGAGGTATTATTACTATTGGGTGTTTTAGATAAAGAAATGTGTATGTAATTTCCTTTATATTTTTATTTTATTCATGTTTCTAACTACTTTATATGTCTCTTTATGAAAGTAAATATGACTCTCGTTGAGCTTATGACAAAGTGAAAAAAAAAAGAATTAACAAGGTTGTAACTCCTTCTAAAAAATTAAAACTCCCTATCTTACTTAAGTAATACATATCTCTTTACTTAATTCCTTCTTTTTGAACTGAGATGGAACATAAATTATTATTGGACACCACAATCTATAAGTATAATTCTTCTATAGGTAATAAGGTAGAGGGAGTTTTACAAGTATTATTTTATCTTATCAAAGTCCTGTTTACATTGCTCTCTCAAGATAAATTCTTCAAGTTTTCTCAAGATCTAAAAAATCATTAATAATGGTCTGTTGAACTAGATAGAATATGGGAGAGGTTAGCAATTCTCCCAATTAGTATTTAGAATTCCTTTATAGACCTAGGTGGTGACATTCTAACAATACTTTCTATCTTTTTGGTTATTATAAACTCCAAAATCTTCCTTAGTAATATGCCAAAGATTAATCTTTTGGGTTTAGCTTCATTATACTTTCTTAAGGCACTAAAGCATTACTTTAGATTTACTAGATGACTTTGGCCTTCTATGTTTTCACAATCATTTCATTTATGTACACCTTTATGCTTTTTCCTAATTGAGGATAAAATATTTTGTTAATCAATCATTGGTAGGTGGATTTAATATTTTTAGTATGAATAGCTTATGATCCCTATAACAATATGATGCATTATAGGTGATAAACAATATGCTTTTCTAATCACCTTTGTGTATGTAGGTCTGGCTGTATCCTGAATATGCATCAATGAAACTTAGCATTTATACCCTGAAGTGAAATCCACTAAATGATAGATCTTTTAAAGGGGATATTTATCCTTTAGGTATGCCATTTTCATATATGCGAAGTAGACAAATATCATCCACTTTTTACTTATTTTTTTAACTATCTTCATGTTGACTAGCTCATTTAGGTATTGTACTTCTATGATAAAGTAAGCATAAAGCAACTTATGCACTTTGGCATCTATGACCTATTATATCTCTAGAGTAAAGACTCTTTCTTTTATTTATAGGCTTAGATATTAGGTAGAGGTTCAATGTATGTGTGATCATTAAGGGTTAATTCTTTATATATTTTAGGGCTTTCATGTGAACACATACATATATTCAGCTAATATCATCTTTATGCCTTCTCTTTCCTTTGGTTCCCTTCTTTTTCTTATTATGAAAAATGTAAGCTACGCGTCTCCCTATAAATAACTCCACCATTTCCTTGACGAGTTCCCTTCATAACTCTTTCTTTAGGTCTTGACTATTAACAGATTCTTATTTGACTATAATTATACACCCATATTTAATGTATTTTGCTTGCTATTTTATAGTTTTATTGTATTTTTAGTACTTAATTTACTCTAAGCGCATTCTTAGGTGATAATTACCTTCCCAGACTAAAAGAAGAAAATTTTGGATTAAATCGTGGCATAAAACAGAGATTTAATGCTATTTGGAGATACACGGCTACCTATATGGTCGTGTAAGTCTCTGTAAACGTGTAAAGCCACAATTTTAGGTATTTTTTGAGCTACATAATCATGTAAATGACCGTACTTGTTCCAAAAATCCTAGTTTTCACTATAAAAGGACATAAACTGAGGCAAAACAAATAGAGCTGAATTGTTAAGTGGTTTTGAGACATAAGACATATAGAGAGGCGACAATTTTGATCAAGAGAGGAGAAACACATGAAGAATACGTCAAGAGATCCAATAGATAACAACATCAAATCCAAACTTGTAAGAAGATTCAATAAAAGAGAAAAGGAGATTTAAAATTATGATTTCTTTGTTTTCTATTAGTTTTTTACATTTTTATCTTTGATTTCATTTTATACGATTAGTAACTAAACATGTTTATTGTTTAGTGTTTTGATGAAATGAAACCTAAGTCAGGATAACAATACTTTTTAATTTTTTATTCAATGTAATTATATTAATTCATTTATTGTGATTCAATTATACATTTTATTCTTGTTCTAATATATCCAAAATATTAATGCATGATTTGATTTAATATGATTGAGATTGAGAAACCCTCTTGTTTGAATAGATCTACTATAATTGGAAGGATGTGCATGCAAACCTAGAGATAAGCTAACATAAATCTTCTAGATTAGGGTCAAACTTAATAGCGAAATTCATAAATTGATAAGGCATTCTTAGGGGTTTTAGCTAGAAAGAGTTCAGTTAATCAACTGATGGATTAGTTGTTAAAAGTCGAGAGAGAGATATTAACATAAGATAGGAATTCTCACGATTCAATAATAAAAAAGGGTAACTAGTAGTATTTACCGTCTTCGTGGGATTAACTCATACTTGCTTATGTCAGCTATAGCTACGCCTTGCACTTGAAATAAATTTAATATTGATGTTAACCTTAGGCTCAATCAACTATCCATCGCTTGAATGCTTATAAGAGGTGATAGTTTTTTATTAGGTTTTAATATTGTTACATAACATTGTCTCGCCTTATTGAAATATCCTCTAACTTTCCTAATCCCATGATCTGTAGAAAATTTCATGATCAGCATATAAAGGCATATGATAGCCTTTAAGAGACACAATGAGGATATTCCTAAAATAGCATTAAAAGCTGAAGGCCTTTTACTATGTAAAACTTAGTTCTCACTATGATTTGTTTAAGGTATACCCACAACTTAAGTGGGATAAGTGTTATTCCTTCTACTAGTGTTTACCTTTTACCAAAGCCAACCAAAGAAGTGAGTAGTTTAAATTGTGAAAAAAGTTAGGTCCATAATGGTAAAAGCATCATAGAATAAGATTTTAGTAGAGCTACCACTATTATCATATTAATCACCCCTACTTAGGTGAACCTCATAGTAGTTAATTGCAATGTTAAGGCTGAAAGTGCAATCATTTCCTCTTGATTTGTTCTCTTTTTTCCTTTCTTTTAGATCCTTATGTTCATGTTTAAATAGTATAATTCTTCAATAGCTTTTGACAGCTTTATTAAGAGAAAAATAAAACTATCATTTTTTCATTAACAAAAGCAAGAGCTTTCTCAAAGACTTGATTTTTACACAACACCTATTGATGAGCTTGATAAGTAAGGATGATGTCTCTAACAAGTTTTTTGGCTCATGGCCAATTAATAATCAAGTTTATGGCTTTTGCTTATTCAAATGTTAAATCATATCTCCATCATTTTTTATGTTTTTAGTGCAACCTCCTTTCTTTGTAAATTATAGAGATAATCAATCCTAAAATGCCTAACTTTTTGGGATTGTTTCATTTTAGTGTTCAAGTTTTTAATTTTTTTAAGTAAGTGATCAACTTTTTAAAACCTTAACAATTCAATTCAAAACATTAGTTTTGTTATTAATTTGCTTATTTGGCTAATATAATCTTTGTTTTTCATAACATATAGATGTCCACCTAAAAAAGTAATGGTCATAGTTAGACTAGAGTACATACAATTTTTTCAAGTGGATACCTACTTTTCATAAATAATAAAGATTATGTTAGTCATATAAGCAAATTATTAACAGAACTAACGTTTTGAATTGAATTGTTAAGATTCTAAAAACTTGGTCACTCAATTAAAAATTTTAAAATCTTGGACATTGGATTGAAAACAATCCTAAAATGTTAAACACTTTAGAATTAGTTATTCCTAAGTTATGTGTTAGTTCAATTGTCATATGAAAGCTTGATAATTATTCATCATAAATGATAAAGAGAAAAGATTATTGCTCACTCTAATACTCTATATATATATTTGAGTTCTTGAAATGCCTATGAAATTAAATTTCTAGAAACAATCATTTGTTTTTATGCATTTGGTTTTGTTTTTTTGGTCTTTGAAATTTTTTTTTTGTGGATGCAAAGAGATGGTGCCACTTATTTCAATATTTTTGGACCTAGATCACATAATAAAATTTTGGTTGAGCTTCAAATGAAATTTGAAATAAGAAAAGGATAGAAGTTGAACTCTACCGATTTATTATTGGATAGATCATGTTTGCTTTTGGTTATGTCACGTCTATTTATAAAACCATTTAACAACTAATGTATATTCACAAGTGATCTAGCTATATTTTAATTATTTTTTCATTGACACGCATTACAACGAAGAAACAAACACTCCATCAGCCAAAATGGATTGGAGTCGAAACATCTGAAACTGCAGATACCTAAATTTTTAATACCTGGGGTTGGTAGAAATTTGTCAAATAAGACCTTGTTTTGGCTTCTTTCGTCACGTTCGTATTAGAGAATAAAAAGTTGGAATTATAACAACCTGGTTAATTGGGAAACACAGATAGCAGAAGAGGGAAGATATGAAAAACGACATTTTTTAATGTGTTTTATGGATCTGCGGAGAGTGTGGACATGTTAGCTATGGCTGAGATGGATGATTAGCTAAAGGCTTAAGCACCCAGATGCCGAAGTGTAAGTGTTTCGTGCCAACAGAAGCAACAAGCCACCTTCCTCTCTACCCATAATCACTGTGTTTCTTTATCTTAAGTTCTTAACCCACAACTAGAAAACAACAACATAGAAAGAGAAAACAAAGTCCTGTTTTTGCCTTTGGACCAATAATACACACGCAAAAACATAAGAAATGTCAAGAAGAGACAGAAACTAAACTGGTTTGACGTTTAAGGCCCGGCAACAGGCTATTGCCACCCCAACTTCTCCATCTTTTACGCGGTTCTAGACAGATTACTGTAATAACAGTAGACATCGAAGAAATTGGTATTAACTAGTGAGAAAGGGCAAAGAGAAGTCAAAATAGATACTTCTTTTCCTTGTGTTTGTCTTGCTTTCTCTTCTGTTCCCCTTCTTATATTCTCTTCTCATTCCTCTACTTTTTCTAGCTCACCAGGTGTCTTCGCTCATCTTCTTACCTCCACTTTTCTCCTTTCTTGGTTCTGTTCCTGTGTTGAGTGATATTCGTCCTTTACGACATCAAATCTTCATCTGGGTCCTCAACTTTTCTCTGATTCACTTCTGTTCTTGCCCAGTTAGTTGTTGCAAAGTTTATTTATTTATTATTTTCCGATGGAAAAGGAGAAACTTTTCATGAACCAGGCAACCAACGGTACAACACCCATGTGGAATTCTTCCAGTTTTGGAATGGGGATGCAATCAAATGACCTCAGTTCTTGCTTTTTCAATTCCAATTGGGATAGTTCAATGGATCAGAACGATCCCTTTCAGTCTGCTCTGAGCTCCCTTGTCTTGTCTCCTATAGTTTCGAGCGCCAATGCCATTTCTTCTCACGGTGGGAGTGGCGACACTGTTACGATCAGAGAACTAATTGGGAGATTAGGAACTATTTGTGACTCCGAAGAGATTTTTCATCATTCTTCTTATACCAACAACACCGATAACATCAACAATAACAGTAATGCTAACAATTCATGTTACAGTACGCCGTTGAATTCGCCTCCAAAATTGAATCTTGCATTTATGGATTCCCATTTCAAAGGTCGTATGCCAATTCTTGGGAGCAACTTGGCCAACCAACAAAGTTTAGTTCCAGTTCCTACCGATCCTGTATTTGCAGAGAGGGCTGCAAGATATTCTTGCTTTGGGAACAGGAACCTTGGAGGCTTAAGTGGGCAATTTGGACTAAATCAAGCTGAATTACTTTATGGTTTGATGCCAAGAGCTGAATCCGGTAACAACTTCAGAGTCCAGAGTAGCAATTCTATGAAGGTCACTGCTTCTCAGGGGATTGTTCAGGAAAGCAATAAAAGCTCACCACAAGATGTGAGTTCGAATTCTGCCAAGAAAAGAAATGCTGAACTCGAAGATTTTAACGAGAAGTCTTCTGTGTCTGAGCAGATTCCGGATGGAGAAATGAGCATGAAAGGCCAGAAAGAGTACAACCCAAGGAAAAGGAAATCAATTTCCAGAGGAAAGACCAAAGAAACTCCATCTCCATCTCCTTGTTCTTCTGGGGCTAAGGTAAAATGATAAAATGTGTTCAAGTTTGGTGCTTTTTGATGAGATTATGAAGAAACCAATGACGAGCTCATTGCAGGTAGTGGCAGAGAATAATGACGAACCTAGTTTGAAAAAAGGTAAATCAGATGAAGCTAATGGGAAGCAAAAGGATGCAGGAAAAGCCAAAGAAGAAGAACAAGACGGGAATCAGAAAAATAGTAAGAATAGTCCGAAGCCAGCAGAGCCTCTAAAGGACTACATTCATGTCAGAGCCAGAAGGGGTCAGGCTACAGATAGACACAGTCTTGCTGAAAGCGTCACAGTTGAGAGTATCCCAACTATATCTATTGGGGTATCGAGTAACTATTGTTACTCTCTATCAGATAATAAGTCCTAACAACTTATGACATTCTTATCTTAATAATTCTATATTTTCAGATCTTTCAATCTCGTGAATCCGTACCGAACGATCTTTATCCATTAGATTCCTCAACACAAGCATTTCCTTATGGCTACCAGTCACGGCAAGGATTACCCCTGCAGGGTGGCCTATCCACTAATGCAGGAAACCAGTTTTCACTGAAGCGAAATCCATGTCTTCATTTGCCTCCCCTTAATGGGTTTACTGATGCTTCTCGTCAGGTGCGTACAGGTGACTAACCCTGTTCATTTTGATTGGCTTTTCATCGCATAATCTTATCATTGTTTGCTTGCATTTGCGTCACAGGTTCCCTCATTCTGGGAAGATGACCTCCACAGTGTTGTGCAGATGGGGTATGGCCAGAATCAGCAGAGCTTTCAAGGTGATACAAAAGATTCCTTCCCAAACTTCTGATGTTAAACAAAATGTTGACAGGCTTTTAGCTTAGAACTTAGGTCCACAATCTTGTTGGTGTAGGTTCTCTACCCGCAGCTCAGATGAAATTGAGCCGTAATTCAGAAACAACCTTACAGCCAAGTTCATAGCCGAGTGTCGGTGACAGAGAGAAGCCTATGTAAATACAGCCTAGCTCCATTTTGTATCACTTTTTAGATTGGAGAAAGAGTATACTTTCCCATTTTTATTCTCTCATTTTAGCAGTCATTGAAGCTACCGATTCTTTGGAGAATTGTTTCAAAGAGACCCAAATGGTAAGATTTAGCAGTAATCATTACTGCTGGTGAAACAGTTCTACGGAAGGATCCATTGATGAACAATTCTTACTGTTGCGAAGGAATGTAGTAGAGAGCTGAGGGAGGAGTTTTTTAACTTTCTAGCGATCTTTCTTCTCCTTCATGTCTTTTACTTACCATTGATAAGTATATTTTGTCACAAGTGATTCAAGCAGTTTTATGTTTCAGAAATTTCATTTTTAACTAATTTCTGAACAACCAAACAAAAGAATCCAACAGAACAGTGATAATGAAAACGGTACCCTCGAACGTTAATTTCAAATTTAGCTGGAAAACGTTCATTGTAGGGCCTTAACCTCAGGGAAAATCGCATAGTTTGTGGGGAAAACAGATTCTTAATTGTAACCAGCTGTAAGTGGGGACAAATGGATCTATCTTAAGTCCAACTTATGATTAAGAATGATTTTTTAGAGTGTGTTCGGCTGGAATCCAATGCCATTCTCCTACTTTGCTGCTCACGATTGACCGGACATTTAGGTTCTTCTCCCGCCTCTTTTTCGCTTTTCCATCTTAGTCACGGGAAAATAAAAATTGACGACGTGGACTAATTATTTTTAAGTCATGCAAACCCTAATCAGGGATAATAACGCTGCGTTTGGTTAGCGTTTTCAGTAGACAGGGATGGGACATGACTAGACAGGACGGCACGGAACAGAACAAGAATTGAAGACAGTGAGATGTTTGGTTGCGGTGGACAGAAC
>JANZLH020051443.1:0-19672 GCA_026770325.2 Erythroxylum fimbriatum
CTAGGCTATACCAACTTAAAACCCCTTTCAAAACTAATCAGAATTTTCGAAAATATCAAGCCCTCAAATCTGATTTTGTTTCCCAAGCCTCATTTCTCTTCTCTTTTCCTCTCTTTCCTACACCAACACTCTTCAAACCACCATATTAAGCAAGAAAAGAGAAATCTAACAACAGACCCATGAAATTTCGAAATCCTCTTCCATTATATGAAAATCACAACATCACCTTCTTGCTTCTAACAACAAAACTCTTTCTCTTTTCTTACTCTCTCTCTAGAAACTCTTCCAACCATCCTTGAAACATGAAAGATAAAACTCTAACATTCAAGCTATGAATTTCGAAATCCCTTACCTATAGGAATGACCCACGAAAATCTGTTGAAGAGTAAACTCTTTCTCTTCCTTAAACACCCAAAGCCTAACCTTCTTCTCTTCTTCTTCTTCTTCTTCTTCTTTGATGGCCGAAACTCCACTCTTCTCTTCTTGCAAAAACTGACTTCTCTTCTTTCTTCTAGCAAGTTTGTGAGCCTTCTAAGAACAAGACTTATTCTCACTTAAAACCTAACTAGAAACGACATAGCTCATTCCCTCTTCATTTTCGTATAAGACTCCTACAACTCTTACTAACTTACTAACTTACTAACTTAACTTACTAACTTACTAACTTAAGGCTTAGGCCCACCTAAGCCCAAACCAAAACTACCTTTCCCTTCTTATATTTTACAATTTCGTGGGCTCCCAATTGCTTCCTTTCTTTTTCATTTAGTTACTAGTTCCAAGGGCTAAAAGCCCACTTGATCAACTTAAGCCTTAAAACATACTATAACTTCCTAATGACTCCTAACACTATCTTATTTCTTTTCAAGTCTAGCACCAAAATTAAAATTCTAATTTAACTCAATTCCTTCAATTAATAATTCTTACTTAAGCACTAAAATCTCAAATTATTCTAACTAAAAGAACTTATTAATCTAAACCTCAACATAAATAAATAACTGAAACATGCTTAATACGAATCGGGGCCCAACATGGAGTAATTAGTCAACACCTTCTGCTGGACATCTAATGATACCAAAATCATACAATTTGATTCAGTATACTGAAAGTTATACTCAAAATACTTCGGACTATTCTTATACTACAACAGTACTCTATAGTCGACTTCAAGCCAGATTTTGGAATTCTCAGAGACATAATTGAAATTCGATTTCTTCAGGAAATTTGTAACCATATGTCTCTAGTTTATTCTACATCAAAAATAAATCCATTTTGAAATTTACAAATCCGAATATGGCCAAAATACTGATGACTATTCAGTGAAATCACTCCACTTAACAAATTCCAGCTCATTTCATCTTAAATTCATCAATCAATCTTTTTTGAATAAATTCATATGGCCATAAATTTTGGTATAGAGAAAGAAAAATGTGTGAGGAGTTTGTTGGTTCAAATTTCACGCATTTGGAGATCGAGAGAAGAAGTTATAGCCAAAAGAATGAAGAATGTTCGAAATTGTCACTTTTCGGTAAGCCTTCATTGTCATGATCGTGCATATCATTCAATTCCAGTCGATAGCCAAGCACGATTGTGCATTGCGAAACGCCTCACCAATGTCACAATCGGGCCTCATTTTTTTCTCCAGATTCTCGAATCAAATACTAATTGAGAAAAACATAACATTCTCCCTATTTACTTTGGGGTGATGAATCCTGTCTTGATCACACAACTACCTCTATATAATTCATGCTACATCCAGTGACTACTGATTAAACAACCTATGATTAAATCGATCATAAATAGTATCAAAACATAACAATTCCTTTATAAGATAATTTTGGTGACCTTAAGCCAAAGGATCACTTAGACAATTATCACAATGAGAATTTCTATAGACATACAAGTAATGCTCCAAATGAATTCCTCATATCAAGTCTATTCAGTGAACTTATTTTCTAAGAAGCATCAACACATTTGTTTAAGTATCTCTATATTTTAGCCTATAGGATTGCCTACTTCCTTTATAAGGAAAAACATGACATATGTTAGTCTTTTTGCATTCTATTAATGTATAATTTTAATAGAACAATGACTAGGAATAATTCAGGGATAATACATAAATGCAATATGAATCTCATTATAATTTGATTTACAATGTACAATTATCCTATGAACTTTATCATATACATCTAAACATGTTCAAGATAACTAACGCCTTTAAATAATTGTAACTAAACTACAACCAAACTGCCTAGCTGTAGGGCATAAGCCAACACTTTATACAGGAACAATACCACTTCAGGTTTGTTCTCCATTTCATGTTGTAGATCCCTTTAATGACACATGCTCCAAAAGTTACTTGGTATAGACCATTATGGTTTGATCAAACTCGCCACTAGCTTCGTTCATTTTGTGACTTGCAATTAAATAAAGATTAAATGCCTTAGACATGATAACTAGATACATTAACATCCCAAGATTATGCTAATTGTGTAAAAAGGAAGATGAGTCTTTGGATCAACTTTTTTAAATGTAGCTTCTCCTGCTACCTATGGAAAAACATCCTGCAGTGGAATCTTAAAACATCTTAGGAAAGTTGGCAAAACAACATAAATTAGAGCTACCATAATCGAGCATTATGTTAAGGGGATCAATTGGTTTTGAAAATCTCATTAAGCTATGTAGTATATTCCACATGGAATGAACAAAGTCAAAGGATATTCCATAACCAAATTATACATAAGAGCTCTTTTCTGAATGACCTAGTTGAAAGGATAAGAGTGCACTTAGTCACTCATTATGTGCATGTTAAGTGTAGTATGATCTTTATAAACAATTGGAGTCTCCTTATAGCTATACAAGTAAAAAGAGGATGAGCTGAGGATGGGACAAACATAGAGAAAGCAGAATTATTTGTTACAAGAACTCCAATTGTGTTGATAGTTTTTCGGGCTTTCCTAAATTAGTTATTATATAGAACAATTCAACTTGTTATTCGATCATTTATTTTGTAATGCTTGCCACTTTTTAAAGCTTGATAATTCTTGTAATTTTTGAGTTTAAACTAATCATTTAGTTTATCAAAAAAACCACTATCCTAATAATTTAAATTAAAAATTTAGTAAAAATTCATTTTTAATATCATAATATCTTTTTTAAAAAATTTTGAAATTATAAAATACGTCGATTGAGAATCCCTTTACAATCCCACAAAGATCTATCCATACTTGTTAGTTTAATCGAGAGAAGGTGGAGTTCAATGCCTCATAAAAATAAACGGTCAAAATATGAAATTTCAAAGCAACAGCTTAATCGGTTGGGATAAACCTGTCATATTATGTACATGCAAACCTTTTTCAATGGGCTATAGCAATTAAAAAAATAAGCGAAAACAAAGGAAAAATATCTTTCAGCGTATTATTTACATGCAAACTTTGTATTCTTGCCCCTTTAATTTAAGAAAGAATATGTTTCCAAGGAGAATATGATGTAGCATTAATGTTTTGAAGTGTGATAAAGTTTTTTTTTTCCTTTGATTTTGTATAAGAAATTGTTGGATTAGCGACCATTTTATCTTTGGCAATAGTAAGTTACTAGCAGAGTAACACTGCGCAAATGCGCAGTAATATTGCCCTATGAATTTAATTGATTATAGAAAACCTGCAAGAAAAGCAATGACTCTCCGGGGGTTGTTTCCCGGAAGGCCACTCCGACGCTCAAGTCAGTATTTTGAGAGTTTTTGGCTTTGGAGAACAAGAAGACAACTAGGGTCTGTAATTCATACCTGCGTCGTGAGGAGATCATCAACTTATATAGTAAATACCTGTTAGGTTTAGGTCATTGTATATGAGTGGAAGGTGGCCACTTGCAAATGGGTCGTGAATACGTGGACCTGAGCTTGGACCTAGAATAGCCGACCCAACCAAGACTAAATAGGAAAATTAATTCAGAGAGTAGTATTTGAGCTAATTTCCTTTGAAGCTTGATTCTTTCGCCAAAATTGTCAAAGGAATACATTTCTTTTGGAACTCGATTCTTTACCAAATTTATTCTCGCGCTTAGTCCCCCGCCATGACTCCTTAATTCTCTTAGCATGAGCTTAGGTTATTGGTCCAACTGGCATATGTAAAGGGTCCCGTTGCCTTATCTTGGCCGTGTTCGTATCAAAAGTTTTGGGATTATGAGGTCCACTATATTTCAAGCTTCTATTCCATCGCAACAATGGTTGGACTGGTTTGTTTTTCCTTTCGGATTAGATGCTTATCGCATCGGTCATGCAGGTTAATGGATCATCATGTTGTTTTTGAAATCCTTATGGTGCCCTTATTAAACTGTAATTGGATCAGTTGAAAAGCTTAAGGAGCTTAAGGGAAGTGGAATTTTTTAGAAGAATGGGGATTGAGCTTGCTGTGGCTTCTGGATACTTTAAGACTTGGGAGTTACTATAAGTAACCACTTTTTGCTATTGCTGGATGCTCTTTGTTACAGATACTTAATTGGATTTTAACCTTCTGTAGTCCAATGGTTATGCCAGAATTTTTGCGAGCTTCTTCCAAATGAATGCCTGCCAAAAATGGTAACTTTTGTCTATGGTATGGTGAAAGATATGTCCAGGATCGTATATATAGTTGGTAAACTTTATTACCCTGCACAGAAACTTGGTTGTGCTCAATTAAATTAGGAGACTTTGATGTTGGGAAGGTAAGTTTCGTTGAAGAAAGGACTGAAATTTTGATATTGGGAAAATAAGTTTATTGGGGAGATGAGTTCCATTGAAGAAAGAGCAGAACTGATGATATTGGGAAGATAAAAAATGGAAAAAGGACTGACCGTAGTTGCCATGATACATAACCTGAACTTAAACACTTGGACGGGGTTCAGCAAGCTCGCACGGATCAGATGCTAATAGTACTCTACTAATTGTCAAATATACAGGGCTATTGGATCTTAAAACTTCGAGAATATTTGCTTACGACTGACTTGAATACTCTATTTATGAAAATACCTACTGTACCTTCAACTTTTCTGGTTTATCCGACTCACTGTACACTTTCAGGTACTTGCCGTGGCAGGACTTCGCCGGTGGAGCTTTTTTTTTTTTTTTTTGATTACATTAGGTATCCTGGCTTAGTCAGACTAATCCTAAGCTTCTAAGACCCCACTCCAAGAGCCTAGAGGATGTAAATCTGAAACCCTAAGATCCCTCAGGTTTCTACGTAGCCTGTACACTTCTGCGCACAAGGAGTCTTCACATACTTGATTGTTCAGCTGATAATTGATCACTGGCTCCCCCTGCTCAGCATCAGGTTCCCATCAACCCCCAAGTTTCCTAGTAGCTCCAACTCTTACACTATCGCTGGAAGCGAGGCATCCGTAATTGATCCAATTAAAGAGCTGTGTCCAGGGAGCTAGAGGATTATCAATAGGAACATGCCTATTTCTCCTCCTTTAACGTGACTCGAACTCAAGACCTCCTTATTAAGGGAGAGTCTTAAGTGAGAAATCTGAACCAATCGGTGGAATTAAGAACTCATGCAATAGCTTGTAGCCTCTATTGAAAGTTTCCAAACTGCCTAGCATCCAACAAGAAAAGTTATCAGCAAATTCGAATCGTGCGTTTATTTCTGATGTATTATCTTTTGCAAAATTAAGGTGAATTACAACCTGCTACTCGAACCTTCAATGGACCATCCACTGGTGGCATCACTAGAGATTTGATTGCTCGTTGAGGTACATATCTTGCTCAAGACTCGAACTTTTGTATACCAACATTGCCACAGTTGGGACATTCATGTTGTGCATGCTCTTAAGAATTCTTCTTGGAGGTCTCCATTTCCTGATTGCAATAGTTGGAACAGTCAAGCTGTGCATGCTCTAAGGATTCTTCTTGTAGGTCTCCATTTCCTCATGTTCAGTTGACACAATCTGTGTACTGTAAACAATGCGCTTTAGAAGAACAAAAAGATGTATCAATCAGACGTGCATATGTGGTATCTGATTCTCTCCAAAACTAGAAGTAATGAGTAACCTTAACGTGGTAGGTGCACCCTCATAAATGGGAAGTGCAAGTATCCTGATTGTTGTCATCTAATGGCATTAGAAATAGAGCACTGAAGCTCTGTGCCATTTCAATCTTGTAGGTGCGAAAACAGGACCTTACAGGAACATATATGCTGTCTTCACTCTTTCCTTTTTCTTGATTTCGGTCTATGAGAGTTCCATTGAACCTTGTGGGTCTGTAAGCTTCGTTCTGTCTGTTATTATTATTAAGAGAACTTCCGTTTTTGTAGGCATTATTCTTAATAAATTCAGAAATATTTCGAAAAACACTGATAAACCCATGTAAGATATCAAATTTTAGCCTTATATCACCTAACTTCCACTTCGTCTTTGTTTTAGGAATCATATGAACCCCATGAGTATTCGCACATAGCAAGGGGTTCTGTATCATGGGAATCTTCATATAGATTACACACACACCCATATATATATACGCACATGAATATGTATAAAAGTAAGTAATTCCTTTCAGTTCAGGGCACGAGATAAAGACATCAATGAAGAAAAGCATCAAACAAGAAGCTTCCATGAAGAACTAATAGAGAGATAGACATGGAGTCACTATCCAAGTAGGTTTGGCATCTAGAAAAAAATTAAGAGCATTAAGATGTAAAAGGGTATTAGACTTTTTTCTTATAGTGCATGATAAATGGTCATTCGAAACTAACCTATCTATTAATTAGAAATAAGATTACATACATTGGATCTTTCTGCGAAATTTTTGCAGGTATTGACTATTATGCTTCCCTTTCAAGCAGGCAAAGGTAAAGAATATGAGGACCAGCTTAAGAAAGGTCACACTCATCCTCTTTATTATCGACTTCAAATCTTCAATTTGGTTTGGTGACTTTTGTAGGTCCAACTTCAAATCTTTTATTAACATTGGAATATGAAAAGAAAAAGTAAACATTTACATTTACATTGACCTAAAATAAACTTAGTAAAAGAAGTTTGGTTAAATAGTCATGTGAATTAAGCTTTAGTATCCGTCAATTCATCGGTCATGTTTCGATTTAGTAATACGCAACTTTATTTTAGTTATAAATATGTAAAAAAATAAAAATAATTATATATATTTTTTGATAAATTAAGCAAAATAACTTTTAAATTAAATGACTAAAAAGTGAAAAAAATATGCATTTAACTTTTTTTTTGTGATACAGAGATTATATTTATTGTTAATGATTTGCAATTGTACAATTTTGTGTTTGTTCATTTCTTACGAAGTAGTTTTAAAGAGGAAAAAAACAGCAAAAGCTCAACCAAAACAATAGCATTAAAAAGGTGAAAAAGACTCAAAGCGGCTTTGTTGTTGTGTTGTGTTGCTGTGTGACAGCGTGCGTGCTTGCTTTTCTGTGATGTATGTGTCCCTCTTCTTCGTTGGAACTCTCTTTCGATCCCTTCGACTTCCAAGGTTCTCACCCTCCTCAGTCTATCAATTGGTAAGCTAGCGCTTCTTATCATTTTCTGTTTTCCCTTCTCTCTCTTTTTTTTAAAGCTTCTTTTTGGTTTTGACTCTGTTAGTAATCCTCTAAAATGGGTTAGTGACAAAGCTTCTGCCTTTAGTCATTATCATTATCATTATCGTCATCATCTTTATCTTTCATTACTCGGCATTCAGTTTTTTCCTCTGTTTCTTTTTTTCTTGGACCAGAGGGAGTTTGAAGTCTTACAAGTTTCCTCATTTCTGTGATTTACTGGTGATTTTTTTCTCTATTTTACTGAAGTGGCTACTGCAATTTTGAGTGCTTGAAGATTTGAGATCTGGGTTTGTTTTATATGCTGAAATTCTCCATCTCTCTTCTTTCTTTTTTTCCTTGTAAAGGTGTTTATAGTAGAATAAGCTCATTGATGACCCCACAATCTTCGTTCCACTTTTTGTCCTCTTGTCATTGGAGAATAAGGCCAAGGTGCTGGATGTGCGACTGGTGCTGCCGTCAGTTGAATCTAAGTTCCCAACTGTGAGGACTCTTTGAGTGATTCAAACTGCTGACCCTCTCTCTTTTTTACGTTCCCAGAAGACTTTTCCAAAAAGTCTATCCTTTACAATTTGTGAGCTGCATATTCACATAAACCAACGAAGATCCCAATTTATCCCATTTTTGTGCTTTGAAAGAAAAGCAAAAGACCCCATTTTCTCAGCATGTCCCCGTTACGAGTTTGTTATTCATGGAAGGGAGATCCTCTGGGGTGCCTTTGTTGTTAGAAGCAACCGCTGGACATGATTGAACAGTTCATCAATTTTGTAATCCGCCCACCCAGGTTCTACCTATTCCCGGATATTTGTTATTTCTCTCTCCATATGCTACTTTCGCTCTGTAATTCTTTGTTTTGTGGTGTTTGATGTTCTTGATGTATAGGGCGGATTATAACCCAGATCAGTATTTGTGGGAGAAAGATTTCACTCTCGCTGGCAGAGCTTACAAGAGAAATGACTTGGAGGCAAGTATGGACAAGTTTTCTCGTTCATTTGAACTCTTTATTTCTTCCCTTCACAGTTTCCTAGTTTCGGTTATCTTCTGCACTTTCATGGTGGTTTTTAACTTTCCTAAACTTTCTACGTTTCTTTTTAATGCTTGCAGCTTACAAATGAAAGAGGCCATACGTTACAGTGCAGCCATTATATACCCTCACCTTTTCCTCAGGATACTCCTCTTCCTTGTGTCATATATTGTCATGGAAACAGGTAGGATTGGAATTAGTTGCGATCTTTTCCATTTGATTGTTGTCAATGTAACTAAACTGCTTACTGAATTTTTATGACTTTTGTTAGATGTTTCACGCATATTCTAGGCTTAAACTCTTTGCCTGCTTCTAGTTATGTTGATGAACTTCATTCAAGTTTCTTGAAGAGAGAGAGAATGTGTACACTAAATGAAAGTGGATACTTACTCATTCATTAGTTTTCACCATTTACCAATGCAGTGGTTGTAGAGCAGATGCAAATGAAGCTGCTGTAATCCTTCTTCCATCAAATATTACTGTATTTACCCTCGACTTTTCGGGTTCTGGTTTGTCTGATGGTGACTATGTCAGCCTTGGTTGGCATGAGGTATGTAACATCTTTGATTATTGTCATGCGACTTCAAATTTTCTATTTTTATGTCATTGTGTTATTTCAGTGGTTTGTTTGACTTGAAGTGTGGAAACAACTTCTATTTCTTGTCACTTAGATTTTCTGTCCCCTGTGTCCTCTTTTATTGTTTAAATGTCAGAAAGATGACCTCAAGGTCGTCATTTCATATCTAAGAAGCAACAAACAAGTGTCACGAATAGGGCTTTGGGGACGATCTATGGGTGCAGTTACTAGGTACTTTGTCATCACTATGCTGTCTTCTTTTCCCGTGGCTTCTATTTCATTACTACATTGTTATGTTGATATTTTCATATAATTTTGATAAAATGATGTGTAGCTTATTAATAATATGGTGCAGCCTTCTTTATGGGGTAGAAGACCCATCCATAGCTGGAATGGTCTTGGATAGTGCCTTCTCAAATTTATTTGACCTAATGATGGAACTTGTGGATGTGTACAAAATTCGACTTCCAAAATTCACAGTATGTCTCTACTCTATCCCTCTCTTTTCTTCTGCCTTTAACCTTAGAGAGACCCAAATCATCATGCATATGGTCTTGGAATAGATAAAAGCATCAATGGGATTATTGCAACTTTGGTAATATCCCTATAATTTTTGGATTTTCATGCGCTTTCTTGATCACTTGAATCCTACTTTTATGCTATTGATCTACTGTTGTTTTGGATTACTCTGGCTGGAATTTTTTAGGTAGATATGATTAGGGACATACACTATCAAGATATTACACGATACAACTACCTGTCCAACTCTTAAGCCTTGAAAATTTATACCATTATTTATTGTCAAAATTTCTGTTCAAATAGATCTTTAGAGAAAAGAAGTTTTTCAGCATTCCAGCTTTCAGGAGCTAGATTTTTATGTTTTCACATATATTAAATTTAGTACTTGGATATGCAAATGCAACTTTCCTGACTTTGCTTGTGATCAGGTTAAGATGGCAGTACAATACATGCGGCGTGTCATTCAGAAGAAGGCTAAATTTGATATAATGGATCTTAATTGTGTAAAGGTTTGTGTCTGCTATTGTTGTTTGCTGATTTCGTAGCAAGGCAATATAATTATCTGGCATACAAGCAGTTACTTGGATTCTGTGTTGGGGGCTACACAAGTGGCTTCTAATTGCTGAACATCTATCTTAACCAAGTTTTTGAGCTATTGCACCTCATATGACCATCAAGATTAATATCATTTCTTAATTGATTGGAGTATTAGATTCATGTTATATGAAACTTTGCAGGTTGCACCCAAATCATACATTCCTGCTTTATTTGGACATGCTAGTGAGGACAAGTTCATCCAATTCCACCACTCTGACCTCATCTTTAAGTCCTACGCGGTAATTTATCATTGTAACTATTCTGTACTTCAACTGACATAGTCAAAACTCTGAAGAAATTGACCATGTAAATTGTTTTTACAGGGGGACAAAAATATGATAAAATTTGATGGTGACCACAACTCCTCTAGGCCACAGTTCTATTATGATTCAGTTTCGATTTTCTTCCTCAATGTACTCCATCCTCCTCAAACTTCTACCTGCTCGAGTAAGCTGGAGAAGTATTATGATCTGGGAGATTTGAAGGTCAATGCTGGCATGGATGAGGTGACCTTTCTTCTCTAACATTAGGGTTCCTTGTCTGATATTAACATTTTGAAGTGTGCCTACATTAAAGTTAAATCATCAAAGGAGCCCTTCATGCAGCTATTGGATTAAATACTTCAACTTCATTTCTGACATGCATTTCAGAAAGATGGGCTTCTTGTTCTTTCCACCTCTTCAATTGAAGTGTAATGATTGACATCAATTCTATAACTTGAAATTTTTAAGGACATTCTTCATTTCAAATCCAAAGGATGTCTACATAAATCCTGATTAATCACAAATGTGATGTCTGAAATCCTTGTTAATGCTAGTGTCCTCTGCTTCCTTTAACCTTGATTTATCTTTCAAGTATAATGTAAGATTTTAACTTGACTAACAAATGTCCTTTTTCTTCTTAGAGCCTCTTGTATGAGATAATAACAGGCCTTCGATCATCCTGCATTGATGCTGCAAGCTCATCTTCTTCTCTTCCCAGCATTCTGACCACAAAACCCGTGAGCGAACTTCTTTCTGAAGTTGCCCCAGATGTTTGTGTAATAGTGTGTATCTTCTCATTCACGCACACATGTTTTTCCTATCTCACCTTTTTTTTATGCATAAATTAAGTGTTCTTTGGTTGATGCAGGACTCTGCTGTTAATGAACAAGATATGCTTAGCAGTGATGAGCCTTCAAATTCTCAGGTGATATTGATTGGTATAACCTGAAGGTCAATGGGATTAAGTTCTACAGAGATTGTACACTAAATCGTTAGTGATTAGGACATCCTCCATATTTCACAACATAATACTTGACTGTAAGGCATGTGAGTTGATCACCATGAATTTGAGAAATTTGTCACCATAACCAGAGATTGCACTTAAGATCTGGACTTGGTCTCATTTTCACACATCAGACTAGAACTTGTTGCAGTTGGTTGCCACTTAATTAGCTCACAAGTGATGTTAGAGGTAGGCAGGTTAGAAACATTCTCTGTGGTAGGCAGATGCTGAGATCTGAATTGCAAATCACACTATTACCATGTTTCCATATGGAATATATAACTATGAAATTGCAGGATAAGCAAAATGGAGCAACCGAGGAGTGCTGCTCATATACAAGCTCAAACAGAGAGAGTTGGGGAAGATGCTCTTCCCTAGGAGGCAGTGATGATGAATCTTTCGCTGATTGCAAAGCTCGTGACGACAGCCACGAGGTCTGTTCGTCTTTCTCTTGCTTTCTCAGCAGCTTGTTGGATTGTACCGTGTATGGTGTGCCTTGAGGGCTTTTCCACCTGCATGTTTCTAGTGCATTAATTCCAGGAGAATGGATTCTGGCATAGAACTTTGAAGTTTTGTGTGGTCCATCTGCATAACATTTAGTAGGTTAACTTTCTTGACTCATCCACTAACTTGTACTGTCCCATTAATAATCTTGTGGTTTTCTTTTTCACAATTAGATGACTCTGAAGGCCTTTGCAACACCTTTACGAGCCGTTCAACAGAAACCTGAAGACACCACAAACGAGGAAAAGGAAAAGAAGAAAAAAATAGGCTGGTCAGCTTCCAAGAAACTCAAGAGTGAGAAACTTGACAGACTTGAGGCCTTTAGCAAACGGCTGCGCCACTACTTTTTAAGGCGAGGAAACCACCAGAGACACCGCTCATCATGAGTGCTACTTTCCCTTGGAAGCATGTCTATAGTTGTACTAGCTCATTCATCTTGACTGCTCGCTGTTTATCTTCCTCACTTTTTCACAATTGTAGCTTGTAGGCATCTCCTTTTTCTTGTTCTTGCTGCATTGTTGCCATTTTTAACTGCTGATGAAGTTCCCTGTGCACACACGACCTCAACTCCATGTGTCTCTGCTCAGTGCTCAGGTTCAGGCTTAGGCTTGCTCAGGCTTCAGGCTTCTAAACTTGCAGCACTGTATATTTTTCCTCACTCTCAAAGGGAAATGTTAGATGAAATGTTGTCCAAGACTGGGGTTGTATAATTTTTAATAAAAAAGCTTTTTGAAAACTTTTTTTAAAAATAAATAATACATATAAATTTATCAAATGTTACAATTCTAAGTTTAAGAATCAAACCAAATTGAATATTCATATAATAATATTTAATATATATGAAGTCATGTCCTGCAAGAAATAACGGATGCGTGCGTTTGTGGTATAGATACTCGAATAGTATATTTGCTATTATTTTTAATAAAACTTTAAAAGAAAAAATGTTTTAAAAATTAAAAATACTAATGATCAAATGATCACAAGGTCTTATAAAAGCCTCACCGGACAGCTTAGCAGCACAGATTTCAATCATAAATACCAGACACATTTGGATAATGCACTAATCTACAATTTCCTTTCCATAGTTAGTTGATTAATCATACCCTACTAATCTGTGAAATCTCAAATCCGTATGAATCATGATTAGCAGTAGTTAACCGACAAAAGTGAAAGGGTACACAACACATCATTTCCAAATTCTTGACATTTCAAGTAGCAATCCCCCCTGTCTACACCTTTGGTACAACGGAACAGTCCAACAGGGGCACATTCTTTAAAAAACACAAACCATCCCCATTCACAAAAGTTCTGGCCATGTATCATCTATCTAATGAAGGTTTTTAATTTAAAAAGATTACAGGCAACTTTCATCGAATCTAATCATCTCAGACAGCTAACACTAACAGGTTCTGTAATCTGATTAAAGCTTCTTCCTTGTACAGTGATGGACAAGGATTGTCATTAAGACCAACTACCATGCTGCAAGGAAGTCTACAGTTCTGTGCCTGAAACATTCTCCATCTGACCATTATTCCTAACAGATAATCGGGATGAAGGGTCAAACTGCTCACCAGTCAGGAAGACAGTGTGTGATGGATATGATGTATTTAGGCTTGATTCCAGAATCTGATGTGTTAGCACCATATCTGGCTTACTATAAGCTGATCCTGTGCTTATGCGTTGCCTCTTCATTGATCTCTCGGCTTTAGGGCTCTCACCTGGAGAACCAACATTACCACGTGAGTCAGGAGTCAATGGTTCATGGTGAGATGAGAATGATTCATCAATAGAAAGGCTCTTAGCTGCAGTTCGTTCCTTGTAAGTCTTGTCTTGGAGGGGTGACTCGGAAGTTGGGGCAGGAGTTGGTGGGTCATTTTTATTGTCAGATTCAGGACCGTTGTCACCTGAACCTGGGCCAGAAACCCCTGAGCCAGGAGCCTCACCAAGGACACCGCTGAGTCGTTGTTGCTCCTCAATTATCTTCTTCAAATACTTACCCTGAGCTTCAATACGTAATTGTAGTTGTCTCTGTACCTATTGAGTCCAAGAAAGGGATCCAAATTTGATTGTTAAGTGTAACAAACAATTGTTCATACCACAGACATTCATTGAGAGTTGTAACCAATTAACGGTACAGGTGTGTTTTCAACAAATTACTCATGGTTGAGATCAATTATATTATTTTGCTAAGACCCCTTTGTCTAATAAAATAAGAAAAAGAAAAGTAAACAATCCTTGTTCTAAAGATACATTTAATAATTATAGATAAAATGCTAAGGACTTGGATTCTTCAACAAAATGTAAAAAAGATGAAATTTAAATGTCATACAAACATGGATGCTATTTAAATCCTAGGATATGAAAGCTTAAATCTACTTGCAATAATACTTGGAACACACTAGAATAGGGGTAAAGAACTTTAGGAATCTATTTAAATCTCATTGAAATCCCTTAGTTATACCAAATTGTTCAATTGACTAAATTAATCTTTTCCCTAGTTCAGGTAGGAACATAAACCCAAGCAGATACAAGGAAAAAATCTAAGGAAACCTAGTTATAGCACAACAGTAAGTTAAAAGTGAATGTCAACGAGAAAACATGCCTCTAATTGCTCATGCAACCGTTTTTGAACTTCCATCTGCAGCTTGAGTGCTTCTGTAATTTGCATTCCACTGCAAACAGATATAAGAAAGAAATCCTTCAATCAAATACCAAATTGATCAGATAGAAGTATTAAGTACACCTCATAAGACTTTAGATTTGGGCCAAGGATGACTGAACCGAGGAATGGGTGACAATTTCCTGCTTTTCTGCTTTATATGGAAAGGTGAAATTGTAAAATCCGCCATTTGAAAGTTCCAAGATTTTACACTACTATTTAAGCAAATGATCATCTTGGACGGAAGAGAAAGGTGAGACAAATGCACTTACGATGAACCATCTAGACTGGAGAGCATATCACCGGTCTCTTTCTTGTCAGCTTTTTTCCCTTGCAATATCATTTATAATTGGATCAGAAAACAAAAGCCTGTTAATTAAGTATTTACTGATGGACAAGAGAGCAAGCACGTTGTGGGAGTGACATTTTTTTCAATAATTCATGTAAAATTTCGATAATATAATGATCACTAGTTGACTACAAATGAGGCTAAAATCATTCCGGTCGTGGCATGCCAAAATTTTGTTTCTCAATTCTTCCCTAGCTTCACGTTATGTTGTCCAGCCATGACCCACATTTCCTTCTAGCATGACAAATACACACAGAAATAACAGTGACTGACACATGCACTTACCATCAGATGAGGAGTCCGGAAGGTATTTTGCAAGTCTATATTTCTGGAGTTATCATGAGAGTAAAATTAGAAGAATCAACAAAGGGATACAATATGCTAGGCACCTTAACTAGCAGTTCCAAAGAACTCAAGAAAAAAAGGAAATATATAATCATGTATATAACACAAGAATCATAATTAAAAAAACCTGTAAATGGCTTTTGACATGGTATATTGTTAGCCCTTGTACACCCATGACTCTAAGAACACCTTTGGGTGTAGCACCTGGAGAGGAAGAAAGAAAAAGAAAAGAAAAGGATCAAGCACTTCCAAATAAAAATTGTACTTGGGAAATTTTCAAACTAAAATCTAGTATACCCATACCACAAAGTTATCATTAAAGAATCTTCTCCCCAGTCATGCGGTTAACTTTATTCTACTTACTGTATATCATTAAAGAATCTTCACCCCAGTCATCCTCTTAACTGTATTCTACTTCCAATATGACAACCGTACCATCGTAAAAACAGTTCAGATGAAGGCAGTGACGAGTTCCTATGGAAATAGTTTATCATACGCATACTATAACAATTATGTGCTCTTGTAAGTCTCTCCATTTGTGTTTATGCAAGTTCAACCATTGTGCCAGTAGCCTTTCGGCACTTCTCAACCATATAAGTTAGATCTCGACAAAAATAAAGTAATGAGAGCTAATGAATAGAATACAAATTCCAAAATCAAGGGTCAATAAGTGAAATTTTGACAAGACTCACGATCTGGTCCACCAAGTTGAGCCACTGCATCAACAAAACGTTCATGAAGTTCATGAGTCCAGCGCAATCGTTGCTTTGATGCAAGACTAGGGTTGTTGCTGAGACCATTCCCTCCATTGGCAGGGTCCATTTCGGAAGCACCACAATCTAAATACTGACCATGAACTAATGAATTTTGACCAACCATACTCGAACTAGGATGAAACATATGTTATTCATCTGTATCCAAGCAGCTTGAATTCAGCAAAAAGCACAAGAAATGAAATCAAGATTTATTATCTGCTTGTATCATCGCCTATGACTATCAAAGAACATTGCATCGTAGAAAGAATAGGGGAAAAAATATATCAAATCTTCAATAATTAGGACGTGACAATTCTACCAGAAGACCCAATTAATCAAAACTGTACATATCTCAGCGTAAGTTGGTATGAGAAGAAAGTAGCAGTCGCTATCTTCAAGCAAGGTTTTACCCACAAAACCATCCTGAATGACCAAAAACAACACTCTGATTCATTTGGACTATAACAAAAACGGGGTTAGTGAAATAAGTCATGATCTATGCTCCAAGTAAAAGTAATGAGGAGAGTTACAAAACACGATTCATCACTCTATCAATATGCTTTATAGAATGTTATTTATTCACAAAATGCTTTCCAATTCACCTTTCATCCTTCACTGGTTCTCTAAATTGCCTACAGAAGCTAAAACCAATTTGAAAAAGTAACCTATTACAAGCAGAAAAGTAATCAAAACAACGGTTTAGAGAAGATTTCCAGATTAAATTAGTATCGGTGCTTTAGATTAGCATATAAGTGGGAAAACAGGAAAGACTCTGACCCCGCAGGAAAAGCTGAGGGACAACCAGCTGTGTCCATATTGGTGGCAGTAAGTGCCAAACAGTGGAATGAAATTTGCATGAAAACAAGTAGGTTTCGGTCATTGTAAATGGTATAGAGCATATCAATTCATCAAGATAGGAACAAAAAGAAAAATTAAAATAGATACTTTATGTGTTCACAAACTTTATTTTTCATTAGATGGTAACCCAATTGAAGGTTATCCAGGATTCTCGCATTTGTTTGTATCTGAGAATTCACTAGAGGCAAAATATTACACATATGGAAGCTGTGACACAGATTCATCAAGCACCAATCACTGTTACACCAATCAATCCAAAGGCAGCCGTCGTAATTATATGTTACAAACGATCAAACAATGACAATCGATCCCCTAAGCTAGTAATAGTACGCTATAAGAAACAAATTGAACAGTCAATTCCACATTGACGATCCAAAATTTTGCAACTGCAACAAAGGAATCCTAATACATCCCCGCCCAAATCAAAAATGAAGTAATCACTAGCGATCAGTGTAACAGCTAACAAGAAAAAAAAATCACAACAAAACAAAAGAGTAGTAGAATAAGATAAACCAGTAAGATTGAATTTAATCTAACAAGCACAAGAAAACCTAGAGTAACTTTTCATTTATTAGCACTTTTAAGTGAAGCATCTTACGCTTCAAATATCAGAAAACTAAACAATTCTCCCCCAAAGTTAAGAACTGCATCATAACTAGCACTCTTGTCTATTCCCGCACAAATGAACTAAAATGAGTTCTTGAAACCAAAGTGAAGTCCAAAACCGGACAACCACCTGAAATTAGGGTTTGAGAAATCCATAAACTAAAAACTAAAAGAGAGTCAGAAAGTGAAACCGAATATCGAAAGACCATAAACTAACAATTGGGACACCAAAATTCAAACCGAACAAGAGAAAGTGAAGAAAAAGTCAAATGATCACAAAACCCAAAAAAGAAACAAAAGGAAACCATAAAACAAACAAGAATCCAAGGAAATTAAAGACATACCACCCAGAATTAGATCTATCTCTATGACTCGCAGTACTACCCGAGAGTCTCGGGGTCTTCTTCTTCTTCTTCTTCCTTCTTTTGACGAGCTCCTCGTTTTGTCTCTCCACTCTTAACCAACTAGCAACAATCTTACACACAGAATTCAAAAAAAAGAAGAAATTCGATCAAGTTGGTTGGTCAATTTGCAGACACATAGATAGTTTGAATCAAAGAGGAAAGAAGGTGGAGAATTTGAAGGAATGGAGAAAAGAGCTGTTTGCTTTGTTTTATACGTAAGAAATGTAGAGAGAGGAACTTAGAGAGATACGCAAGGGCAAATGGACCTATGGCTATGACTTGCACGTACTTCTTTTATTTATTTATTTTAATCTTGATTTGTTGTCGAGTACGTGGAATTTATTTTTATTTAGAAAAAAAAAGACAGCAAAATATTGGTAGGACTTAGGAGACGAAGTGTCCGACCGAATCCGAGGTCTCCGACGTCCGACCAGACTCAAAGCTATTCATCTTTTTTCTCGACGACGTATTATAAATTCAATATAAATTAGAAAATTAAAATAAAAAAGAATAACACAAATAATCTAAAAAAATAAAAATTATTTAAAATTGTCTAACAAATTAGATTAATTAAAAGACAATACGTTTCGTATATATAATTAATAATTTTTTGAATTTGAATAAGAAAAATTAAAGTGATTTTTAAAAAAAAATTATTGGGGCATTTTGTCATAAATTTATAAAAACATAATTTATAAAGAATAGATAATATTATTGGAATTATCAATCGAATTAGACTAATTAAAGATAATATTTTTCTTATACATAATTAAGAATTAAGAATTGAGATTTATGTATATATTTTAACTCGTTGTCGTTAAAATGTGGCTAAGGTAGAGTTTGCGGGGAGAAATGCGAGGACAAGCGACCATTAACGGAATCTACAAAGTAATATTCTGTCCACACATGCTTTTCTTATCACCTTCTTCGTTTGTTGTTGGTTTGGATTTATCCTTCCAACTTGCAGCTCCTTATTTCTTGTTTCTTTATTTAATAATAATAATTATTATTTCCATTGGTATCCTGCCTTTAGAATGACAAAATTAGTTTGACCTGGCCTGCCCGGCCTGACTTTGACCCGAGTTGATAAGCCGAATCAGCCTACTCGACTTGTAGTCTAACGAGAAGGTACAAAACAACATCATTCTTTTTATTTTTTAACAAAATATAAGGTTAGCTCGATTTTGTCAGAAAAGAATTAACAAATGTATTAACTATTTGAACTTTTTATCATAATAAAAAACATAAAAATTCTTAATATTTAAAATTATCAAATTTTTATATTTCAATTTTGAATTAGTCCTTAAAAGCTTTGGTTAAAAAATAATGACAAAAGATATATGTGACATGAATCCAACATTTGTACCAAGTAAATATTACTTGGACATGGTTTAATTGAGTTCTTAAATTATAAGTAATTGAATTTAACTTAAATTAATAATTTATTATAATTATATTAATTTATTATTTTAATTTTAATTTAATTAAAATTTAAGAAACTTATCAATAACATTCTATTATACAGCATTCAAAGTTTATTCTAAGTATTATTCGTTATTGTTTTTTAACCAAAATTTAAGAAAAAGAGTTTCTCAAAATTTGACTGTTAAAAAGCATTTTTTCAAAAAATTTAAAAATTGAAGAGTTTTTAAAATTTTAAAATTAGGGAGAATA
>JANZLH020054138.1:0-19558 GCA_026770325.2 Erythroxylum fimbriatum
AACTAAAACCTCAAAATAATTTAAACATGCCTCAAAATAATTTAAACATGCTTATTACGAATCGGGGCCCAACATTAGGCTTCGAATAGGGTGTTTACAGTACATACAGTCAACTTATGCATCATCATCGTCCTTGGATAACCTTGTATTGACTTCCATTGGGATCTTCACATCACTCATCAGGAATCTTTTCAGGAGTTCAGTGGCATATCTTTTCTGACATATAAATATACCTTCCTCTTGTTGATATACTTCAATACCCAGGAAATATGAGATCAGTCCCAAATCTGTCATTTCAAATTCATGCTTCATAGACATCTTGAATTCATTAATCATTTCAGAATTATTCCCAAAAAAGATTAAATCATCAATATAGAGGAAAAGTATAAGTATATCACCAGAATAATTAACCTTCACATATAGAGCATGCTTGGAAGGGCATCTTTGAAATCAAATGGTTTGAATGAAAGTGTCGATACATTTGTTCCATGCTCTAAATGCTTATTTCTGTCCATATAAAGCTTTCTTCAATTTGTATACTTTCTCTTCACAACCTTTCTTCATAAAGCCTGGTGGCTGTTTACATGGACCTCTTCTTCAAGTTGCCCATTCAAAAATGTTGGCTTCACATCCATTTGACGTAGTTTCCAATAATTTTTAGCAACTAAGTCTATCAAAAGTCTGATTGTTTCAATTCTAGCAACTGGAGAGAAAAACCTCTTGGAATTCATAACCTGGTCGTTGCTTGAATCCCTTAGCCACCAATCTCGCCTTATGTCTTTCTATTTCTACATTTGATTTCAACTTTATCTTGAAAACCCATTTCACATGAATAACATTATTGCCTTTCGGAAGGTCAGTTAGTTCCCATGTCTTGTTTCTTTCAATTGTCATTAACTCCTCCATCATGGCATTCGTCCATATAGGATCTTTAAGTGCCTCCTCAAGTTTAATAGTTACATACAAAATTACACTAAGTTCCCTTCATTGTCTACAATATTTTCAGGTGTTATCTCAAAATTTCTCAATGTTGCTGGTAGTTGCCAATTTCTTCTTGGTCGCTCATTATTTAGATCTTGCTGAAGTCCAACTGGATGAGTAGATTCTCTATATTTTCTAGTTTAGCTTCAACTGTATCCTCTCTAATGATAGAGATAACTCGCCTGTAAGCATTTTTTATGTTCTTCTCCCACTTCCAAGCTTCATTTTCAGCAAAGATCACATCTCTTCTCAAGATTGATTTCTTTGTTGCGGAATTATAAAGCTTGTATCCTCTATTCTTGTAACTAACAAAGACTGCTTTCTCATCATGATTGTACAAATTTGATCTCATTTGACTTGGAACATGTGCATAGGTAATCGAACCAAATACCTTAAGGTGTTTCACACTCAGTGTCACACCACTCCAAGCTTCAGTAGGGGTGATACACTTAATAGCTTGAGTTAGGGACCTATTTATCAAGTAGACAATGCATGAAATAGCTTCAACCCAAAATTAATTTGACATAACTTTGGTTTTCAACATGCTCCATGCCGTACCCATTATAATTCTATTCTTCCATTATGCAATTCCATTATGTTGAGGAGTGTAGAAAAAAGTTGTTTCATGTTGTATTCCCTGCTCTTCACAATATTGAATGAACTTGTTAGAAGTATATTCGTCCCCTCCATCGATTCTCAATGTTTTAATCAAGTGACCACTTTATCGTTCAACATAAGCCTTAACACTATAAGACATCAATGAATTATCGACCAAAAATTGGAAACAGTTAAGAAACCGTTGCAAATTACCAACGAAAATTGTATACCATTGGAAAACTAGTGTGGAAAATTATCAATTACCAACGGTAGCAATATCCGTCATTGACATTGGAAGAAAATGAGTAACACGATGGTGTTTAGCGACGGTCATTCTATACCCGTCGAAAAAGTTGTCTGGAAAATTTTTCGATTAGCGATGGACCAAATACCGTCGGTAAATAAGGTTGGAGAAACTTGTGGTGAATTGAAGATTTGACATTACCGATGGAATATTAGCGATGTAAAAGACTTTCGGTAAATTTTAAACCAATACGTTGTCGTATCCTTGCGATTGCAAGTTATTAACTTAAACAAAATGATGTCGTTTGTTTTAATAGCAAACGACGTCGTTTTGTTTTGGTTTAAAGAAACACGCAAAAGGCTCCCTCCCCCCCCAACTGTCAGGTCTAGATCGATTTTCTTCTCCTCCCTCCTGCGTCATCTCCTCTCCTTCGGCGATGACTCCCCCCGCTTTCTAGTCAAACGTCAGTGATGTGGTCGGTGTCGGAAGCTCGTCATCTTCTCCCACGGCTATTTCATTTTCGTGAGGTATATTGCAAATGGTTTAGGTTTTATGTTAAGAATTTTTTTTGTTTATTTGATTTGTTTGGTATGTTTGAGTAATTTTTGAATGGGTAAGAAGAATTAAGGTTGAAATGTTAGTTTTAGAAGGTTGAGTTTTGAAATTTTGTTGTGATGTTGCAAAGGTTGTTTGATGCATATTAGGTGTTTGTTGAAATGCCTCTTCCTTGTTGTGATTGTCCTTGTTAGAAGATGAAGTTGGTTAATTCTTCCTAATAGGTGTCCTTAATTGTTTGGTTTGGTTTGGTCCATTTTGAAGTGCACCTAATAGTTCTTTAAAATTTGACAATGGTTTTACATTATGTAAATGCATAAGGATGGTTAGAAATATGCTCTAAGTTAAGAGATGATACATATAGATGGAAGCTTATTTTTAAAAGGTAATGTACGTAGTAGTATATGGTAATTGGTCTTGAGAGGGTAAATAAAAGTTGAATGGGGAAAGGGTTAAAACATGGTTGTAAAGGATTATATATGGTTTACATGCATATAACTAAGGGATTAAACCAATTTGTGAAACCTTGTGGGCTAAGACTAATGTGATATGGATTGTATAAGAGTGATTAAGTCCTAAAAGCGTGTTACCTTGGAGGTTAATTTGGGGGTTGTAGGACGTGATTATGGAAAAGGTTCAACATGAAGCTAGAATGTTGATTTAAGTACGAATGAATTTATGGGAAAAGTGGTGATACATGGAATTTTTGTGTAAGTTATGGTTTAAGGAAGGTACGTTTTAAATGAAATTATGATTAGTCAAAATTGTCTACTAGATTTAAAGTTTAATATATGTTGTTGTATAGTTATGACTTGTTACAAGGGAAGTGAAAATGATTCGAGATTCAAAAAATGTATTAGATGGTAATTGAGGGAAAATGATTTGAAATCTTATTTTATGGCTAATTAATGATGCATTTTAATGTGATGTAGTAAATTTTTGGTATTTTGATTCATTTTTAAAAATAACAGGTTGTGTGCAAAATTTTGGGATGATGATTCTGTAATTACCTTATAAAATATTTTACTTGTACTTTTTGATAGTAATAAAGTAGGTCGTTACTTTAGTCTTAAAACATACATTTTAGCATATGCTTATTATGGACCACAATCTTGATGAGTGGTGAACTCACACGTGTTTCATTATAATTCTTGATATGATAGGAATGGATTTTTATAGAGTATTAATCCAGTGTCTGCATGTTTGAATTATTAAATGAAACATGTATCAGGGAATATTCACTCAATTAAAGAGTTTATAGTGATATCAACACTGTTAAATGTTTTATGGAGATTGGTGATTAAACTGGTACCAGTAGTTTAATGGACTAGCTACCCATTAAGTCTTAACATCAAGATGAGATCTTGTGTGCTAATCGCCATATAGAATAAAACGAGAGATCTAGAAGGAAAAACTAACATAAGGGCAAAACAGTAATTTTACACTTTGTAGTGCGGATGGCTATAATAAGGTTCATGATAGGGTTTGCAATTAGACATATTTTTTGAAATATGTGTTCTCATAATATTTAATAATTCAAGAGTCCAACTAATTGTCTTTAGTGGAATGACATTTAGTTAATGAGCTAGAATTTATTCTAATGAGAATAAATTAATTATAGGCTTATTGGAGCTTGAATCATCTAAGTCCAATAAAATCCCCCATTTGGCTTCAAAGCAGGTTATCAAGCAAAGTAAAAAATATAAATGGAGGTTTTAAAACCCATAATTGAATGTTGGACTTGCTTTAATTAATGGTTAATTAGAAGCCCAAATGTATATTAGGAATGGGCTAGACTTTGGTTTAATTTGATTAATTAAATTAAAACAAAATTTTTAACAAAGTAAAGTTCAATTTCGTTTTTCATTAGGGTTGAATGCGCAGGTTCACATTTGGCATTGAATTGCTAAATAAAGATGGTATTTATCATGCTTTATCATCATTAAATAGTGTAATGATGTTACCATTAAATGGTTTCATGGTTATCTTTTAATGATAGCATGTAACCTATTAGCATTCATTGGATTAAAGAAGAAAGAGGCACATTGGATGGACCATCTTCCTTCTTTCATCATCAAAAACGAAATTGATAGGTCATATTTAGGTTAATAGACTTTTCATATAGTCATCTTAAAGACAAATGAGAAGAGTCTCATTTAATGGCTTCTGTGTGATTGATTAAATGAAGAAGTGATGCATTAGATGGAAAACACTTCTTTCCTTTGATGTTAACCAAAATGGTAAGGGTGTAAAAAGGGATTCTTACATTTTTATCACTCTCTCTCCTATCTAGCATGAAAATTTCGAAAATTGCATGAGAGTGTCTCATTCTTTGTCTTCTTTCTTCTACGAAAATTCTCCTCCAAAGTTTTCTTCTCCTTTTCCCACCAAAGGATCTTGTTAACCAAGTTGTCCTAGAAGAACAAGTGGTATATCATATTGGTCGAGGATACAATATTGAGAAGAGGAAACAATAACAAGAAGAAGAGGAAACATCACTTAGGAGAGGATATATTGCCGAGGATAGGATAGCGCAGCGAGGAGTTAAAGCTGTAGCAAAGGAGTCGGTAATAATATTATTCTTTTGATAATTATTTTCCATATATCGTATCATGTATGGATTGACATGTTGATTTGGTTATCATGCTTCCGCTACGTTATGATTTCTAAAAAAGTTTTTGAAATCCACTGTTTAACCAAATATTGCATGTTTTCTTTTTCGATCCAACAAAATGAGGCATGATAATGATGAAAAATGAAAAATGTGAACAAATTTCTACTAGGACCATCACGTGTTAGAGAGTGTGTATTGATTACAGGAGGCTTAACTTAGCCACCAAGAAAGACCTCTTTCCTTTACCTTTTGTGGACCAAATGATCAAAACCATAGCTAGCCAAGCATTTTATTTTTTTCTTGACGGATCATTAGGGTATAATCAGGTGTTCATATACCCACAGGATCAAGAGAAGACCACTTTCACATGACCTTTTAGGACTTTCGCTTATCGGAGGATGCCATTTAGGTTATGCAATGTACCTGCAATATTCCATAGGTGCATGATGGCCATTTTTGCAGACGTGAATGAGAAATTCATGAAGGTATTTATAGACGACTTCTCTGTCTTTGGAGATTCTTTTGATGATGTGAGGAGTCTCATCTGGTTCTAAACTGGGAGAAGTGTCATTTCATGGTCCAAGATGGGATTGTACTGGCCCATTGGATCTCATACAAAAGGATTGAAGTGGATCGAGCAAAGACTGAAGTGATTGAAAGTTAACCCCTCCTACTAACATTAAGGGCATCCGAGATTTCCTTGGTCATGTAGGGTTCTCAAGACAGTTCATCAAGGATTTTTCCCTTACCCTTAGCCCATTTGTTGGTAAAAGATGTGCCTTTTGTGTTTACTAATGATTGCTTGGATGCTTTTAACAGGTTGAAGAGGGCGCTCACAACAACACCTATCTTAACAGCGCTGGACTGGTCATTTTCTTTCGAGATTATGTGTGGTGCAAGTGACCACGCAGTGGGGTGTGTACTTTGGTAGCAGAAGGAGAAGAAACTACATGTCATCTACTACGCAAGCAAGACCTTGACAGACGCACAACTGAACTACACCACTACAAAAAAGGAGTTGCTTGCACTAGTCTTTACATGTGAGAAATTTCACTCTTATCTTTTAGGATCACATATTATTGTCTTTACAGATCATACGGCGTTGCGTTATCTCTTTGCGAAGAAGGATGCCAAGGCTAGGCTTATCATATGGGTACTTCTACTCCAAGAGTTCATCCTTGAGATTAAAGACAAGAAAGGAGCAGAAAATATTGTAGCAGACCACCTATAAAGACTTGAATGGGAATATAAAAAAGAAGAAGAGGAAATTGAGGAGCGCTTCCCTAATCTTTCTTATCAATAAAGGAAACATTTCTTATTCCAGTGTTCTTGTTACATTTGGGATGAACCATACTATATAAGATTTGTGATGACAGTGTGATTCGTAGATGTGTCCCTGATGATGAGATACCTAAAGTGTTAATGCAATATCATAGTTCTATTTATGTAGGGAAATATGGAGCAGATAAGACAGCTGCTCGGGTCTTAGAGAGTGGATTCTACTGTCCAACCTTGTTTAAGGATGCTCGAAATTTTGTGCTGAAGTATGATAAGAGCCAACGAGTGGGCAATATATCAAAGAGGGATGATATACCACTTTCAAACATCATAGAAGTTGAGATATTTGATGTGAGGGGCTTGGATTTCATAGGACCATTACTATCCTCCCAAACTAACATGTATATCCTAGTTGGAGTGGATTATGTTTCTAGGTGGGTTGAAGTTATGGCTTATTCAACAAATGATGGTAAGGTGGTTTAACATTTCATCAAGAGGATATTCACTTGATTTGGGGTGACAAGGGCAATTATAAGTGACAGGGGCAGTCATTTTTGTAATAAACCATTTGAAGTGCTTTTAAGGAAGTACAATGTTCACCATAGAGTGGCTACCCAATATCATCCACAAACTAGTGGCCAAGTGGAGGCGGTAAATCAAGAGTTAAAGAAGATTTTAGAGAAGGTAGTGATCGCCTCAAGAAAGGGCTGGCTTTGAAGTTGGATGATGCACTTTCGGTATATAGGACAACTTTCAAGACACCTATAGGTACTACTCCTTATAGACTTGTGTATGGTAAGGCTTGCCATTTACCCTTGGAGTTGGAGCATAGGGCTTACTGGGCAATAAAGAAATTGAACATCTATTGGAAACTTGCAGGCGAGAAGAGGTTGCTACAAATTAATGAACTATAAGAGTTGAGATCTAATGCTTATGAAAATGCCAAGTTGTACAATGAGAAAGTTAAGAAGTGGCATGATGCTCACATCAAGAAGGAGTTTAAAAGATGGGATTTAGTGCTTCTATACAATTCAAGACTTCGCTTATTTCTTGAAAAGCTTAAGTCAAGGTGGAGTGGACCTTTTAAGGTACCTCAAATATTTGATCATTGAGCAATAGAATTAGAGAACACCAAAGGTGAAGCCTTTAAGGTCAATAAAAATCGATGCAAGTTTTACATTGTAGGAGCTCTCTCTCCTGAAAGGGAAGTGATTTCTCACCTTTCCCTTACCCTTCTTAATTAAATTGAACTTTTTTGAAGCTCATGACCTTAAATGAAGCATGTTTTGGTTAGTTCTTGTGTTGTTTAAGTTGTTGCTACTTGGTTTTTAAGTTGATTCATACTTTAATCTTGTATTTTCTTGAGTTTGAGTGTTGTTTTCTTGAGTTTGATTGTAGTTTTTATGTTAAAATTTGAATTTGCAAGTTTGGAGTGACTTAGAACCAAGTTGGGAGCCATTTGGAGTGAATTAAGACAAGTTTAAGTGAAACCCCATGTCACCCTCGTGCTCAAGAATGGGGGTTACAGAACCCCCAGCCACCAGGGGTGCATGATCGTGTACCAGCACGATCGTGCAGTGCAAGTAGGAGATCTCGCCCACCACATAAAAACCCTAAAATAGATCTTCTCTCTTCCTTATACCCCCCCCTCTCTCCAGTTTTGGCCCCTACAACCTTTCTTCAAGAGATTTTGCTCATTTTCTTCCAAGTTTTCACCAAATATTGTAAGTTTGCTCAGGTTTTTCATCAAAACCTTCAGTTTTGTGCAGTTTGTGTTATTTTTGCTCTTTTTCCCCTTCCTTCCCTCCATTTTTGTAGGTTTCTCTCTCTAGGGGTTGTGTGTGTTCCTTCTTCAAACTTATCATGTTTCTATAGTGATTTTTTTAGGTTTTCATGTCATTATGCCTCCAAAAACCAAGACCCTTTGTAGAAAATTTGTCAAACCCATCCAAGCTGAGGTGGAAGGCCGAAATGCCGCAGACATTGCAGCTGATTATGATGCCGCTTTTCCCATTTATTCCAAAGAGGAAGGTGACAGGTATGCTCTTCTCAAAACTAGAACCATTCATACACCATGATATTTGGATTTTGATCTGTTAGAAGAAATAGGGTTGAAGGATAAATTGTTGAAATTGTGTAGTAAAGGTGGTTGGGGGCAATATGTGCATATGGATTACCCTATTTTATGTGAACTAACGCTGGAGTTTTTCACTTCCTTGAGGTTTAAATCTAGTAAACCTAGTAAATTTTGGTTTAGGCTAGGAGGCTAGGCTTATAGCTTAGATGAGAAGTTGTTACGCCAACTCTTTGGAAGTATTTAACTGACTTGTTGATTTTAACGCTCACAATACATCGATTGCTCACATTCTTAGTCATGAGCAGTTGCTTTTGCACAAATTCATGTGTTATGCTATGTTTTTCAAAACTCAAGGCAACAAATGCTCCACTAAGGAGTTGTTTTTATTATGGTGCTTAGATGAAAAGATTAATCCTAACATGTTCTCTTATTTTTCTCAATCTTTGATCAAATATGTGGCAAGGAAGGGAACAATCATAAGAATAGGATATTTAGCCACTACTTTGGCTCAGTATTTTAAGATTGATCTTACTGGAGTAACCCCTGTTTCTTATGAGTGTTTTGATGCACCATACTTAACACATGCAGAGATACTACTGCACAATAACATGGAGCTCTGAGATCCTCAGACATGCACTGCAGTCAAGCACAGGTTTTTAGGTAGAGTTTCAAGTTCCAACTTTCTCTAGACTCATATAAATCAAGTAAGGAATCAGAGTGGCCAACAAGTTGGGAGAAAGTATACACATTCCTAGCTAACATCAACAAAAAGACACAGCAGTAGCTTGACCAAATGAATAAGCAAATGCAACTGATAGCTTGCTAATAGCGGTACCTGAAAAAATCCACAAGTCTTGGGAGATACAAAGACTCCAAGTGCCATCTCCAACCCCATCGCCTCCACCCTCTCCATAAGCTTTCTAAACTCCCTCTTTTGCTCTTTTTTTTGTATTTGTTTGTTTATTTTTAGTTCTTTTTTGGCTGTTGCATTGGTACTTATTTTTTGTTGTGGTTTTTGGCCTTAGTAATTGTGTTCTTTGTTTATAGTTATCTCATCACAAATTGAGGACAATATGCCCTTTAAGTGTGGGTAGGTAGCTTGGCAGCTAATCATTTGATGTTTGTGTTTACATTGCATTTTAGCATGTCTTGTAGGTTGTATATTAGGTTGCTAGTTCTAGGTTTATCATTTTCCCTGCATTTGAATCTTTGAGATAGAAGTTGTTGCCTTGAGATTCTATCATAGTTGTTAGAATAGGATTGAGTCACATGCTTGAACATTGAATTAGGCCACTTGGATAGAAGGTGAACCATGCAGATTGACTTAAATAGTTAGTTACATAAGCTTGCTCATAAATTGATATTTGAGTGATTAGGTGATGTGTAGAAACATGATGGATTTTCATTTGAGCCTAAGTGAGGTGTTGAGCCTATGACTCTATTCCATAGTCATATCATTTCCTTCATTATGTGATACTCCTATAGGTAATACCCCTAGAAGTTGCCCTAAATCAATTTGAATATACTAGACGCATGATAAATAGAAGTGATTAAGGCCCTCATTCTTTTAGCCTTTAACTTAAATAAACAACCTATGTCATTGTCCCTTGCAAACCCCTTTGAGCCTTTGACCTTTTTGTTTCTAGAAAACACCTCATTTTAAACCTTAAACCCTATTATCCTACCTTATCACAAGTTTAATAGAGTGCTAAGTTTGCATTAGTTTAGGATTCTTGACTACAATTTTTTTTCTTTTTTATGAGACACTTTGAGCAGCTTTCTTTGTACCTATACTTTTAGAGCACATTACATCTAGTTTATAATGTTAGTTTGTTTTTCTTTATTATTGTTCAAAAAGAAAAAAAAAGAAGAAAAGAAGAAAAGAAAAAGAAAAGAAAAAGGAAAAAGGAAAAAGAATAAGAATAACTTATAGTAGCAACAATAAGTGCAGAGAAGTTAGTTATCCATTTGCATGTCCCAAAAATCATTTTGTGTCCCTTTGCATACTTAGTATTCTATGAGTGCTTGTGATGAGCCCTCAAACCCTTTTGACATACCTTGAACCCTAGCCCCATTACAACCCTTATCAAAGTCCTTTTGATTTATTTGTGCACGTAATCACTATGGAGAAGAATTGGTGTATTTGCAAGCCTATGGTAGTGTACTTTCCTATAGGGAATCTTGAGCGAAACACTAACCTTAAACACTTGAGTGAAATGAGTGAATTATATGAGGAAGATCCATTTTGATTCTATGCTTGCATTTGATCGTTAGTGTCATAACTTGAGTTTGTTTAAGTATGACGATGAAAACTAGTTATGATGTGTGTAGTAATTGGATATTCGAGTGGCCGAAGTTTGAAAGATTGCATGCTCTTAATCCTTATAATGATGAATTGATATAATGGATTGGTTGTGTTTGATTTTACTTGAGGACAAGCAAAGGTTTAAGTGTGGGAGTGTTGATAAGTGTGTTTTTAGGTTATGTTTCTAATGTGATTTCATTTGTTTTAAGTGCTTCTTTTTATGTGTTAGTTCTAGTTTGTTTGATCTTTAACATCTTTTGCATCTTTTCTTGATCTTTAAATTTTTTAGTTGTTTCTTTACAATATCTGGTGTTTGAGGGTAGATTTGGAGCCTATTTGTAGGATGGATTAATGAACCTTGTTGATGAATTGTGTAGGTATCAAATTTGCAGTTATGGATGTGGTACAGGTGATTTAATGGCACCAATGGGCAGATTTAGAGAATTCATATGACAATGAAATCTGGTGGAGAGGAAGGACAATGTGTGAGGAGCTTGCAGTTCAAATTTCAAGTCAATCGGAGGTCTAGAGAAGAAGTTATGGCCAAAAGAGTGAAGAGTGCAGAAAGATGTCAGACAATAGTGCACGATCGTGTTTGTGCATGATCTAGAAACTACCAGATGATCACCTCTCTGTCACCCTCGTGCTTGAGCACAATTGTGCAACTACCAGATGACCACCTCTCTATCACCCTCGTGCTTGCAGAACTCGCCAAGATCAGGTTAGACATAGGATTTTAAGTGGTTTTACCCTCCTTTTGACATATATAAAGGCTCTAAACCCTAGGAGCCTCCATCCGTCAGAAGACACACCAAAAATAGAAAAGTGAGACTTTTGGAGGCTAGTCAAAGAAGGGAAACACATAATCTACCTTGGAAAAGTGGCGATCACATCAAAATTCAGAATTTTTCTAGCTTTTTGGGGTAGAGAGAAGGAGTTCTTGACTTTATCCAGTTTTTATTCTTTTCTCCTTATGACTTTTAGTGTGAAAAACATGGATTTTGTTGGATTGTTTATGATTATGAGTAGCTAAACACCTTGTAGGAGTTGTTATTGAACTATTTGTGAAACTTTTGTTGTTTTGGATGCAATGAAAGATGTTTTGTGATATTTATTGTGCTTATACCATACAATAGATCGAGAGGGTGAGTGTGGATATTTGAGTTGGGTAGTGTAATGAGAGTTAGCTCCCAATGGACCTAATAAATATTCAAGTTTTTCCAAATAGTTGAAGAGAGATCTTAGCTGTTTGCTTAAAATCACCGATAAGAGTGCTTAAATCTTGTTGAAGGATTAGGAGAAGTTGGTAAGTCTAGAGATAATATAACTAATTCTAATCCATTCAATTAGGGTCAGCTAATTATGCCTTGAGAGAGGGTAATTGAACATTAGAAAATCTTGGGGCAAGCATAATTGGATCAAGAACACAAGAGAAAAGCAAAATAGGGATAGAGTAACTCCTAATTTTAAACCTTGGCCATCAAATTACTACGCTTTGCCTTAATTGGTTGTTTACTGCTAGTTTAATTAATTTTCATTTAATTTTTAGTTTTTAATCTTTTGAAATCATTTTCTTAAAACAAAGCTTAACCTAAATTTAGTGGTGTCTAACATCAATCTTTATGGGACGATATCTGTATTTAACTACAACTAACGACCCATATATTTGTTGTTTTTTACGTAAAACTAATAGTTTGGTTTGTGAACAAACAACATTCATCACAAATGTTTGCCTTCGCGTCAAAAGGCTAGAATGACATTCCAACTAAGCTAATTAATAAAACATAATGTAGTTGGTAGCCGGGGGACATTCATCACAAATGTATGCCTTCACGTCAAAGGACTAGGTCAATGTTAAAGAAAATTAAAAAAAGTGGTGTTTAAATAAGTCATAACGATCTTTACAATAGTAGGAATTTTCATGAAAAACTACTTAGTGATAGTCGCAATTTTGATTGACTACTAATTATCAATGTGTGTGTACAAGTGCTTAAGGTGAATGAATATGATGTTAAAGTCTTTATTAGTATGTGTATTCAATCTAAAATGCTTAGCAATAGATTTCATAAGTTAATATGTTGGGATAATTTGATTGATTGTTGTTTAGGGTTAAATTAGTTTCATGAAAATTATATGCCATTTTATCATTATTGCATATGCATGAATGTCTATATTATTTTTTGGTGTGTTTGAGTTTGAGTTTGAGTTTGAGTTTGTATTTGTTTTGTTTTGTTTGAGGATAAACAAAAGTTTAAGTGTGGGGATGTTGATAGTTGTAGTTTACATTATGTTTTGGTAGGTGTTTTAGTTTGTTTATAGGTGTTGATTAGAAGATTTTTGCATGTTTAAGCTTAGAATTATGTTAATGTGATTGTGTGTTTATGTTTTTTGGTGTTATATGGTTTAGACAAGATGTTGGACCATAATTTTTGTGCACATGAGGTGTTTTTATGTGTTTGTTAGTGTATAAGCTCATATGGATGAAGATTGAAGGAAGTTGGAGAAAGCTTGGACAAAAGGATAAGGTCACAATCGTAACATGACTATCACAGTCGTCATAGAAGATCTCTCCTTAGGGTCATGATCATAACTAAAGTTTCACAGTCATGCCAGAAGAGCTATACACTAGGTTATGATTGTGCACCCTTATCATAATCGTGACAGAAGACAATTTCTCTATTTCACGATCGTGATGCCCCTGTCACGATCATGATAGGCACTCGCCAAACATGAGGATCTCCTTCTGTTTTGATATTTGGAAGGCCTTTTTGGACAATTAGACATGGGTAAAACCTATACTTTATCCTAAATGACCCATGAACTATATAAGAATATGAAAAGCCCCAAAATAAGACCTAGCCTCTATTTTCCAAATTGAGAAAGATCCTAAAGGAAGATTAAGAAGGAGAGAATAGAAGATGAGCATCTGCAGTAGCAATCCGGTCACTCCAACCTAGTCCATTCAAATGCTTTTCTTCTTTGTCTTATTTATTTACTTTCATCATGATGTATGAATTAGGATTGACGATGCTGAACATGTTAATGATGTTATAATTTCATTTTATGATTTATTCTTGAATCATTTTGTGACTTGATTTCTTTTGATGTTAATGAAATGTTTGGTGTTGTGATATTTATGGTTACGCATACTTCAATAATAAATTGAGAGGCTGAATTGATAGTAATATGATTAGGATGGGTTAATGAGATTTAACAATGTAATAAGTCTATAAATATCAAATCAATAATCATACGAAAAGAGATCTTGTGTGAGGACCTGATTATCAGATAGACTGCTTAAGAACTAGTTGAAAATGTTAGAATGTTTTTATTAATCGAGAGATTGCAAATTTATAATTTCATAATAAATTAAGGATTATTAATTGGGGTTAAATGATTAGGTCTTGAGAGAGAGTAATCAACCCTTAAAAAATCTAGGATCGATACCGATTGAGTGAAAAGTGGTTAACGTAGCAAAATGACGATATAATGAATCTTATATTCCCATAATTAATCTATCTTGTTTTATTATGGCATCTCATTTGTTAAGTGGTTTAGTTCTCTATTTGATTTAATTGCATTAATTTCATAATTTTATTTTCATTCAACTTATACTCGATTGTTTAATTTTCTAGTTATTTTTATTTTCATATAATTCACGTTTTTACAACATTAGACAAAGTTCAGGTTCATTTAGCTTTAACTAATTCCTCGTGGGATCGATAACTTAATGACTATAAGTTACGATCCGTATACTTGCAAAATATTGAGGGTTTTACATTAGATAAAACTTGCTCTACATTAAAATTAGAAAATATTGTTAAATTAAAGATGTTAGGAAAACATTATGCTCATACCATCATTATTGTAGACTCAAGGAAGGATATTATTAACTTACTAGACTCGAGTGATCAGTTAATGCATTTTTTAGCAAGGTTTATCCATAACAATAATGAAATCTTCACATATTTTTATAATTCAAACTTCTCTTTTTAAAGGAATTACTTTTCGAAGAAACTTAAGTGTATTCACTATTTAATCTAAGGTCCTTAGATAGTTCTAAAGGATTACAACAACACTCTAATCATATTAGAGGCTTTTAAGTTTAAAGAACTTTTCTAATGATTTCAAGAAGTGAATTGAGAAGATTGAAATCACTAATTTGAAGTTAGAGGGATATTTCTTTACATGGATAAACAAAACAAAATGCCAAGATGGTTAATAAGGAAAAAGTTGATAAGACATTAGTGAATGAAGATTGGATAGAAGAATTCTTTAAAACCAAAGCTATGTTTAATAACCCAAGATTCTTAGATCATACTCTAATCATCATCCAAAACTTTTTCACAAAAAGTAGTAGAAAATGCCCCTTCATGTTCAATGACTTCCTAACATATGAGAGGCACTTTCCTAAGTACATTTTCAGGGGCATCTCTTATAAGGGCCATAGCTGCAAAGCTTACTTATATGTTAGAAAACTTTACCTTATTAAGTAAGATAAGAAAATCCTTAATCCAAAAGATTGAAAAGTACCATTTTACTTGTGAAAGAGGAAACATCCATAATGATTCTAGTTCAAGAGATCCTCTACTAATAACCTAGAGTCCCTAAATTGACTAAAAAGGAGAAGAAAGTTATAATTGAGTACACAAAGGCCACTACAATCCATACCTCCCTGTTGAAGCAAAGAGCTTGGATCCATTGCTTAAAAGAGAAACACTAATAGGATTAACTCACATACAAGGCACGATAGTGTAGTTAATAATTATAAGAAAGCCTCAAGGTGAAAGCTTACACCATTTTCAAAAGAGCAAATTGTTATGCTCTTTTGTCAGCAATCAGTTTAAGGATAAATAAATTTAGCTCCTCAGTAGTCCTTTATTATCTTGAGACATAAAAAGAATGGTTTTCCAGTTAGGTGCCTCCAAAGAACCCAAGCCCTGATGGCCTTAATAGAAATTTCTTTTAAAAAGATTGGACATTGATCAAAGATATGGTGATAAGAGCAATTTTGGAATTCTTTTATAAAGGTAAACTCTTAACAGAATTAAAAAATATTTACTTTAGTAGTTCTCAAATTTTATAACCTTAACTCCTATTGTGAATGTAGACCTATAACATAGTATAACTTTATCTATAAAATTATATCAAAGCTTCTAGCTACGAGACTAAAAAAAGTGTCGAGTCTCTTGATAGATGGAAACTAAGGAGCCTTCCTAAAAGAGAGAAAAATAAGAGACAATGTACTATTAGCCTAAGAACTGTTCAAAGGATAAAATAGGAAGAACTCTTTACAAAATTATGCAATCTAACTGGACATACACATGGCTTATGAGATAATTAGTTGGAACTTTATTTAACAACCCCTTATGGCATCTGTCTTTCCTGAAAAATTCAGAAATTGGTTGATCACATGCATATCCTCCTCCCTTTTTTTGTGTCTTCATCAATGAGGAACTAACTGAGCTTTTTAAAGGAGGCAAAGGATTAAGACAAGATGATCCTTTATCCCACTATATATCCATATTATGCATAGAGGCATTGACTAAACTAGTAAGGAAAAAGATTTCCTTTAATTCAAACTTTATGTTTCTGGTAGCGTGTGTAACACTACACAAAATAAACTAGACCTACTACTATAGTAGTGGTGAGTCTAGGTCAATCCCACACAGAGTGTCCGATTAGCTTTTGAGAAGAAATTAATCGGTGTTTAGGTTTAGGGTTTTGGTTTAATAATAAAATAAAATGGAATTAAACTAACAAAAGCAAATTAAAGAAAACATGTAAAAATGGTGAAAGTGGTGAATTCATTAGGGACTCGGTTCTTTGGTTCAATATCGGCCTGCACCTAATTGAACATATTTCATTGAATTGTTTTCTTCAAATCTCTACTTCAACTATTGGTCGTAGATTAACAACAAGACCTGTTAATCCCAACTTTTCCTTAGGTCATAGTTCGGATTATTTAACCTAGGTTATATTGTCCCTAATAATTACGAACCATTAGTTGCTAGAAATAAAATTCAACATAACAATTACAGATTAGATTGAATATTCTAGCAATGGGTTTGTAATAAAACGATCCAATGAACAAATTCAAACCATCTTTTCACAATACACAAATCCATACATATAGGATAACATCATCAATTTCTAAAAAGAGAAAGAAAACAACAAATACAAGGAAAGAGTGCTTAACAGGGTCATAGAGTCAATATCCTTGTTAAACTGACATCAGGAAGTTACCATTCCATGAGTCTCTCACGATTGAGGGGTTTGCCCTTTCTTCTCATCTCCCTCTATTTTTCTCCAAATTAAAAACCCTCCACTCTTTCATAGACCTCTCTATTGCCATATGTCTATTTATATTGAAAACTAGGGTTACGGGTAGCATATGTGTGAAAGTCACGGCCACGATATGTTGAATCATGGGCGTGACTCAAGGTGAGACATAGCCATGACTTGTTGTTTCGTAGCCATGCATCATTAGTCACGCCCATGACACTTCGTCTCATGGCCGTAATGTAGCGCCCCCTTACCGTAGGGTACACACCGGGACACCCGCAGGTCATTCCGGTACATATCCTACAATAAGGGTGAGCTACAAACAATTACTACAAACACTTCACATGGCATCATAATAAAACATCAATATAAAAATCACAATGTTTTTTAAACCAAATTTTTCCTCATTTCATTTCATCAAAATCAGAAGTTTATACACTTGTCATCCTTTACTGTCTGTACATCAGTCCAAAAACCTAGTACAAAATGCTACAAGAAAGAGGAAAAACATCAAATCTATCTAGGCCATCCCAAAAGTCCCAGCTGACTGACTTGTGACCCATGACTTTTCTCACCAAAACAATCTACACGGCTAGAAAAGTCTCTCTGAAGCTAGGAGCCTACTCTCGGTCCTGAAAGCCTGAAAAAAAATAATTGCAAATTTTGGGTGAGTTTTGCAAACACAGTAAGGTAACCATCATCAATGGTTCACTCATTTAATGCAACAATCAAGCATGTCACAATTATTTCATAACTTCACATCGATCATAAGTAACACTTTATTTCATATAAGCATAAGGCATTTTGTCTTTCACTCAATCAAGCATATTTAATCAAATGTATATGAAATGCTCATGTGACACTTTTTCAATTATTACGGTGTTGTGATCGAGCGCCTGAACTGTCTCATATAGGGCACATTAAGCATTGAGCCTGAGGCTCTAAATCACTGTTGAGTTATAGGCTCAAATACACTCGTTGAGCTTTAAACTCTGATCGGTGGCTGCTCCGGTCACAACTGTCATTATCTGATTATGCATTCATGAATAAAATGCATATGCCACAATCAAACAACATATATCACAATCCATCACATATGTCACAATCAGCATATATGTCACAATTAATCACATCATAGGCACGTAGGTCTCAAATTCACATAGAAGTAGCACTTCTATAACACAACTCCCCAGTACACAGTCATCGGACCTTCTGTCCGGAATCCACAATCACAAGCAAATCAGAACCCACCATTATTCACCTCAGAAATATAGGCAATTAATAATTGAGAGAAACCGTCTAGGTTACTCACCAATAGCTTCCGAAGTTAGTACCTGGAAGTCTCGGCAACGTCTATGGGTTGACGTTCCAAATGTGCCTCTATAACAATTAAAATACACATATATTACAAATTGTACAATCAGAAATGTATAATACTGCACATGCAGGAATTGAAATGTGTACAATGCATGTTCGTGACAATCCCGGTATCATTCCATAAAGCTCATCACAAAATGTTCCCCTAAATTTTAGAAATCCATTGACACCAAAATTACTCAATTTGGATTTCTATAAGTCCAATTATTGCTAAAACACTGACCAGAAAAATAATCACTTGGTCCTCTCACTTTAATTTAATCCATTATTTTCAATGTAATCTCCACAACTTACAAATTCACATGGAGAGGTAAATAATTGTCGTACAAATCCAACGCCTCAAAAATCAGGTCAATCGGAGGGCGAATGATCAAGTTATAAGCAAAAGAAGGCAAAGGGTTGGATTGGAAAAGAAACAACAAAAATCACAAAAGGCCTCGTCGCCTACTCCAACAACCAATTTTAAACAGTTATATCTTTCGGTCCTGAACTCCAAGTTTTGTAAACTTGGTATCAATGGAAAGATCAAAGAAAGGTATACAATTTCTATGAAGGACTCAAAAACCAATTCCACCTCTAAAAGAGTCAAAATCTCAATCAAATTTACTGTCCTGTAAATCTCCTCCTAACCAATCACACAACTTTAAAAAAATTTAATAACTTCCTATTCCATTAGCCAAAAATTCCATGCTTGATATCAATGGAAAGATCAGAACACATTCTATAACTTTCATGAAGCACTTAAAAGCAATTTCAACTTCTAAATGGGTCAAAATCTCGATCAAAGTTTCTGCCCAATACATGTCATCCTAAATAGTACCACAATCTTCTAAAAATCATAACTTCCTATCCCATTGTCCAAAAACTCCATGCTTTATATCAATGAAAAGATCAGAACACATTATACAATTCTCATGAAGAACTTAGAAGCAAATTCTACCTCTAACTAGATCAAATTCTCACATGATTGTGGCTGTCCTGTTAAAGATTATTAAATAAAATATCACCTAAACCATATCCATACTTCAAACATTCACAACTTTCACTTCCTACATCCAAAGATGGCATATTATACATCATTAAAAAGCTAAGACATTCCTCTATAACTTTCAATAAGGCTACATGAACCCATTTAAACCATAACAGTCCAGAATTGGCCTCAAAGCACAGTATCCACAAAACCTACACTTAGAGACATTTTCAAGCACAATGCACATTAACATCTAAAAGTCAACAGATCATAAC